>JBDFRD010596040.1:0-16539 GCA_039654405.1 Bullina lineata | reverse complement strand
ATCATCTCCTAGACAGGACGCTAGTCTGTCGTAGGCTTACTTCCCCAGCAGATTATGCCGGTACCCAATTCGCACCTTGGTGGGGAGAGGAAAAAAATGGTGTAAAGTGTCTTTCCTAAGGACACAACACTGTGACCTCCAGGATTCGAACCCTGGACCTTGGATTAGGAGTCCAACACTCTAACCATTCGGCCACCGTGCCACCTTCTAAGTGGGAGGGTAGAGAAGCAAAAAATATACAGTTGAACCTGCCAAAGACAGTTGTTTAACGTTAGTTTTCCGCAGGTCTGATATCGCCGACAGATTAGGCAGGGCCATTGCGCGGGGTGGAGGCTGCTTATATAGGGGAGAAGGTGGGCTGGAGCTTCCATAGTCTTTAATAGCCAGGAATATTTTTATTATGCTGATTGGTTGGTTCTTCGTCGGCGATATCAGAACTGCGAACATCTGGGACCAGAAAACCGACTATAACTGAAAGAAGTCAGTGATTGGTTCTTCGGACGCAAACTAAGCGAGCAGCAACATGACCATGGAACTGTTTCACTGTCGGTAAAAATCAAAGGCTCAGTTTCGCTGTCCACGATGCTCTCGTTTTACATCACACGGTCTCGACACTCGTGATTAGTCAATCTTAAGTCACGTGCTTCAGTACCAAACCACCGGCAGCCAAGGGCAGTTGCATACTTTTATGGCTAACGGCGGTCTAGCAGCGAGGGGCACAAAGGGACTGCGGTCTTTCTCCCATGATTTTTGTCCGCGGTCGGTAAAATGAAAGACTTTTCATTGTTCGGTGGCAACATGTGTTTTAAAGGAGCATTGGGCTAGTAAATTCCGTCTTGCACAGGTGATTTGCTCATTTGGGAGAAAATTTTGCTTTCCATTTCCGCGTTGGACAGGTTTCTGTTTTATACAGGTCAAATATATAGGAATTAATCACCGGGGGGGAGGATAAGATTCCGTCTTGGCAGGTTTGACTGTACTGCAAAATGTGAGAAAGAATCTGCATAGAGGCAAGAGAAAAAGAATGAGCAATGTTTGTATTATTTATGTAATATATTTAAAATAAAAAAAATGTTAATTTGTTTTTGAAGTACTTCACTGAATCCATAAGAAATTGCTCTCTTAGATAACCGAAATGCTTGGATCCTTATTGTTTTTTGTTTTTTTTTTGTTTTCTTCAAATTTTTTGATATTGGTGATTTCACATGCATGTGTCTTTCATGTACCTCTTTTTACTTTTTATTAGACACAAGAAGAGGTTTATGATCTGAAACATGCTGCCCCCTTCCAGAATACAATTCCCAAACCATATGTTCCGCCTAAAGGTAAAATCAGTGTTAGAAATTACTGAGTGAATTGAATTGTGTGTTGGTACTGGTGGTTAAAACTGACTTTCAAAATTTTGCTTAGCTAAATGATCAGTCATACTCCTTTCCCACTGTGACAAATGCTCCTATTATACTATAAAGATTTTTCTTCTCTTGTTCTTAAGAAGCTGGTGAAAAACAACGTATCCTATAAAAAAGGCACTCTCTGTATTACTGTTTTTCTAATTTTCTGCATGCATTAAAGAGAAGGGAAAACAGTATAGTAACAAATTCTTGATTCTTTGGAAATGCTATCCCTTACAATCAATAATAAAAAGCTAAAATTTGTGACTTACTGAGTGCACATATAAACTAATATTGAGCAAGTGATAGCATGAAGTGTTTCTCGAAAGAAAAGAAAGTATCAGACAATTGATGTCGGTTGTTCCAGATTCTTCATTGATGCTTTTTTTTTTAGGTTCAGAGGTAAGTGCTATAAGTTTGATTTACTGGTAAACCAATTCTTTCTTTCAGAGGGTCGTGACCGGGAGGCAGAGACAAAGCAAGCTATGAAACAGCTGGAAAAGAAATATGCCGCTCTTCAAGTAGTCTCGGTGATCAAAAAACTTGGAAACAAAATTGTGAGTTGGGAATATAAAGCTGACTAGTGTTGCAAACACAAAAAGGAGATAAAATGGATCTAGCCAAAAATATGCATGGAAATATATTTACTAATAGTATGTAGTGAAATTGATCGTTAATTAATCCTTTTTAATCCTCTTTCTGTTCCTTTTTTTTCATCTGTAGATACACTAATGCAGCTTTTTGCATTTTATGTTTGGGCAATTCATTTCCATAATCAAGATCCATACTCTGCGATGTTTTATCTGTAGAAGTGGACTCATTGCTGAACAAATTACATACAAAATATTTTTTTTTTTTTGTATTCCAGCAAGGTTCAATAGCAAGTGACGGCGATCTCTTGACCCGAGAGAGATTGTGCTGTGGCCTCTCCATCTTTGAGGTAGTCCTGAAGCGCATAGAGTCCTTCCTTGACAGTCCTCTGTGGCATGGTGAACACCCAGTTAATGGGGTTATGAATGTGGACACATGTACAGAATTCCATCGACTGTGGTCAGCAATTCAGTTCATTTTCTGCATTCCCATCGGAGAAAATGAGTTCACGATAGAGTAAGTAAAATGAAGCAAAATAGAAATATTCCATTTTGTGCTTTCATCTTAAAGTTAGCCTATTTAGTTGATTCATGATTGTTTTACAGAGTTTTTTTAGATTTTGTTTTTAAAGTTAAAACTGAAGGTATGCACTATGAATCTGTATGAACAGAATATCAGTGTAGCTTTTATTCATCTTTTCCCTTTTCTTCCTTATTTCTTAATTCCTTTTTTTTCTTGCCTTTTTTTTGTAGCCTGTAAATTATTCTGTTTTCTTTTCTTTTTTTTACCTTTGCTTGTTTTTGAAAGTTCTCTTTTTTTTTTTTTTTTTAAACATGATTTCAGTACAGTTTTGAAATAAACATTTAAAGATTGATGCTATAAAGAATAATGAGCATGTTAATAAAATAACAGAAAAAGAAGCCATAGAAGATGGAATTGAAATATAAAATTCTTACTCATGACTTCTCACTAACGGGACTTAAGGTGTTTTATGTCCAAATATTTTATTTAGAAAAAATGTAATCAATTTCTCAAGTCCTCAATGTATTCATTTACTCATGGATTTAAATGAGAAATGCAGAAGAATCACTTTCGTAGATCTCATGAAGTTTTGATGTAATATTGGAGCTGTAGAGTCAGAGAGGAGAAAAAGAGCAAACTTTAATGATCTAAAGAAAGAACCAGTAGCTGCTTCAAATGTTTGTTTAATTGTAACTTAAAAATGATGAAAACAGAAATTAAACGATGAAAAAACTTTATTAACATCATGAAACATAACAAAAATGAACATTTGAATTTCTTTTTTAAAGAGTAAAACAGAATTATACAAAAGGATCAGGAACAACAACAACCCAGGCAACATAAGAATACAAAATGTTCTGACTTCTATTTCTTTCAATCTACAGAGAAATGTTTGGAGAAGGCCTGAACTGGGCAGGCTGTACCCTCATTATGCTCTTGGGCCAACAGAGAAGGTTTGAGGTTCTGGATTTCTGTTACCACTTGCTCAAAGTCAATCGTGTAGACATGAGGGATGAGAACATCAAAGGCATTGTGAGTTTGCAATTTATGACTAGTTTGAAAGAACTGGAATTGAAAGTTACGTTTGAATAAAGTATACACTTTGTTGGTTAAAAAAGTGTTTTATTTTTATACTTTAGTAGTGGTTTATTTTTATTTTCCAATAACATATTCCAACCTAGAAGCAGATGGTGGAGGGGAATGTGGGCAATATATTTTTTTTTAGAAACTAAATTTTCATTCAGAGAGAGATGGAAAAAGAGAGTGAGAAAAAAAGAAAAAGAGAGAGGGTGTGTGTGTGTGCCATCAATTGAAGCTAACATTCGGAAAAAAAAAAAAAAGCCTCCACTTTTATGTGATTGTTGAACTTTCTTTTTTCATTTTCTTTTTCAGCAATTGAAGAAAATGGTGGATCGAATCCGCAAGTTCCAGATTCTCAACAACCAGATTTTTTCTGTGCTTAATAAATACATGCGCACCAGTGACAATGGCTCCATGCCTACAGAACATGTGCGCTACTTTCCTCCACCAATCCACCAGTCAGTTGCCACCCAGATTTAGATACAACCTAAAGCTTTTGCACAATCTCTCAGCTGGGCTGCTTTTCTTTATGTTCATTTATTTGTTGCCAGTTGTCGAGCATGAAAATGTATGAAATAGAAGGAATGTGGATATCTGTAAAATGAACCTTTGATAGTTCCTTGGTGTTAAAGGTGCTACTCATTAGATATAATATGCATATTCTCAATGCAGTTCAGGTTTATGGTATTATTTCATGGAAGTCTGCACATATAATGTGTTCTATCAGCATCACCAAATTCATTTTTTAAATGCGTAAAAGATAAATTGGACTTCAGAGGTCTCAAGGACATTCTGTAGTCTGTCCTTCATGAAGTACCTTTTTATTTAATAAGAATGCTAGTTTTGTTTGTTTGTTGATGTGTATTGTAATTGGTGGAAAACTCGTGTGGCATGTTTATGTGAATCAGGTAAATACTTGTATTATTCAACGTTATTTCTTGTTACTATACTCTTCCACTATTGAATCAAAATCAGAACAAATATAATTTAATAGTCTCGAAACCTGAGAAATATCCTTATGTGTGGATGTACTAGCAATATTGTTATGTGTGAATGAAGTCAAGTTAAATGTTCTTCTTAATGAATAACTAATCTTTTTCTTGCATGATGTCATTTTTTTCCATCTCTTTTTAATATAAATAGCAAAAAAAAAAATCGCTTCAGATTCTGTGTACATCAAAATATGAATGATGTATAAAGGTTTTAAGATTTAAACAAAAAACCCTTTTGCAGTAAATTCCCCCTAAGGTTCATGAGGCCTGTAGAGTTGGAATTTTTCCCTGTTTTCAGTAGCATGATCGTTCTTAGATCATCTCCTACTAGACAGGTTGTTAGGCTGTTATAAGTTTACTTTCTCAGCAGAATATGCCACTACCCAATATTCTGTTGAGTGTGGAGAAGAAAAATTTAAAGTGTTTACCCAAGTACATTGTATCATCACCATCTATATTTGCTGAGTTCAATGCTCTAGGCCACTGCACCGCTCTGTTTGTTTTGAGGAAAGTACAGTGGAATTCCGGATAAAGTCACCTCGCAGCGGTCCCATTTTGTTCCTTCTTTATTTAACTTTTTTTCAGATAAAGTCAATGGCCTCAGCGCTATTTCAATTTCCACTTAAAGTCAACACCATGTGGCCAAATTAAAAGGTGAAATCACTGAAAACGGTGGGAGAGAGTGCTTACCCGTGGCATTTTCCACAACCGTTGGTCTTGCGCAGCGCAATTAGAAGATATTATCTAGATCGAGTTCACACTCTTCTCTACTTCGCTTCGCTGGTCGGCTGGTCCACCGATGGTTTACACGAGGGAAACTCTGATCGGTCTTTCCCTGGAAAATGTTTTCTAGGTCAGCTTAGATCGATAAAGATGTTAGCCTGTGTAGTGGCTTTGCTCAACCGCGATTCGCCTGTGCAGTGAAACAACGTCTGTTTCACCGCTTATCATTCTTCGGGGTTTTGCTAACAAGGGACAAAGTCCAATTGCATCCTGTTTTTATTATCTTTGGGTTTTGTCCCTTGAAAATGGATAAAGTCAACCTCGCTTAATGGCAACACTTTTTTTCGGTCCCGAGGTGCTGACTTTATCCGGATTCCATTGTATTTATTTTCTCATCCATGCTATTCTCATACAAAAATTACAATACCATGTTCTTATTTTATTCTCCTTCCTTCCAATAATGGATTATTTATATTTCAGCTTGAGACAGCTCAAGCAATAAAATGTTTTGTTGTTAAATAAATAACTGTCAATACTGTAGTACCGGTACTGAAGTTTAGAGAGGGACAAAGAGAGTTCAAGAGGGAGACAAGTGCATAAAAAGGGAAGAAACAGAGAGGGGAACAAAAGAAAGAGGAAGAAGGCATAAGAATAAGACAATTCTACAACAGAATGATCAAGACATATTATAAGGAGGCAATAAAAGCGTGCTAGGGAATGAGTAACGGAATCCGTTTCTTTCATAAGAAAAAAATATCACAAGAGGACCAATCTGATTTTCAGTTTCACCAATGTTACATTCACAAAGCAAGTACATAGTGAAGCCAATACAATTTTTCATTTACTGTCAATTTGTTTTTCCTGTGTTGAAAGTTGAATGAAACTTATGATTGTTATCCTGAAATATTCCATTTGAGTTCAGTGGTACTCTCTTTCTCAAACAGCACCAGTAGTTAAAATGAATTTTTGGATGATTTTTCTTCTGGCTTTTTTTCAAGTTGCTAATATGGATTCTTTGGGAAAAGGTTAATTTCTGATTTCTCTTTAATTACGATATTTACACTATAAAAGAAAGACTTGTATCAACAATTTAAATTGTTTGATGTCAAATCTACAGCACAAACATTTGTATCAGTATAAACTATTTTACCATTAGTTTTTTTATTACAGATTTATTAATTACTTCATTTCTTTTTGCAAGAAAGACATTTTATACTCAAAAGTACCATTACCAGTATGCTGTCTTTATTATTATTTTTTGATGGTACATTTGTGTTAACTCATGGAACTGTAAAAAACATGTAGTGTCATAAATGGATAGAGTAAAAAAATGTGTGTATTTTATGGTGAGAGGTGTTGTAACTGCAATATTGTCATAAGAATAAGCATTTCAATTTTTCTTAAATCGTAAAGTACAATTAGGAAAAGCATGTTTTGGACACAAAGTCCACAACATGATTTTGTGAAAAGTATACAGACAACAGGTATATATATTATGCAATTTATTCACCTGTGTAATTAGAGTTGCTTTGCTTAAGTCAGTTCAGCCAAGTTTGAGGAATTAAAAAATTCTACAAGTATGTATATGAACATAATTTATTATATTCTTACAATGTTTTGATGCTTGCTTTTCCTATTGGCAAGAAGTTTGAAACATCAAATGTGTTCTTCCATTTTTTCTTGACTCCTAAATTATCTGCTTGCAAAGCATATCTGAAGTGCAATGTTTCCAGTCTACATACAGTACAGGAGCATTTTGAGAGTGTGAATGTGTATGACTTCGAAGTTTCTGCTTAAATCTCATGTCTGTTTTAGTGCACCTTCTTTTCCACCTCAAGTAGCAGTGCACAACATCTAGGTTCTTTTTGTTGCCAGATGTGAGCACCAAATTGTTATTGATAGTTCAAAACAGACAGAAACAGGAGCTGATATTGTTGTGAATTCACAACTGAGTAAAGTAATGTTGCTCAGCAAGATTTCTTCCAAAGTTGACTGATAGTTTCTTATGAGTAATCAGAATGCTTCTCCCATTTTAATATTGAAAGAGCAAATCAGTAACAAGCAAAAGTAGCAATCAAAGGCACAGTGGTTTTTGTCTCAGATCTTTTAGATACTGATCAGAGGCGACAGGAGCCATTTAGAAATGTAAAAATAAAATGTTACAAAATGTATGACTCAATGAATAAAGCTGAAGTAGAATTGGGAAAATGTTTGAATGTAAAATTGTGAACATGACAAGTGTTAAATAATTTCTTTAGGTTAATGCCCAGGTTATCAAGCGACAAATAATTGGAATGTAAAAAAATTAGT
The DNA here is from genome assembly GCA_039654405.1 of Bullina lineata. NCBI lineage: Eukaryota > Metazoa > Mollusca > Gastropoda > Bullinidae > Bullina > Bullina lineata. Next base: position 8,930 of record JBDFRD010596040.1, on the reverse strand, counting down.
TGATAATTCTGTTAATCACCTTTGTTTTGTGTACATTCTACATGTATATTGCCACTGTTTTTTTAATTGAAATGGATTTTATGAATTTTTACATCATCTTGCACCAAAATCTACATTTTGTTTCTGTTTTATTGTAATTTTTTGTGTGTAAATTGCATGAATAAAATACTGTGTCAGACAAAAATTGACTTTTTTGTGTTGATAACTAGTTAAAATTTATAGTGTAGATTGAAATGTTTTTTGTTTGTTTTGTTATACATGTAATTAGCTAGGGCCCTGCATAATTTGTAAACTTAATGTTATGGCTGGGGGCAGAACAGCTGTCAGTAAGGCGTTCACTTTCTGAGCATATGGGTCCATGTTTGACACCCGTAAGTAGCAGGATTTTTTTCCTGCGAACTTGTTGATCTTAATTCACCCCTGTCTCCAACTGGGTTGTGCGGTGTCTGAATTCTGAGCTCTATTGGAGATGAGCTTTAGAATTGGAGGTCCTGTGTGTACGTTCTGCATGTTAAAGATCTCTAGACAGTCTGAAATCGCAAATGCTGCTGTTCGGGCAAAATTTCTAAATTTCAAAATTCTGCCCACGAATGTCTCACTCTCTATCTGGACTGCAGGTCAAACTAGTTCCAAACTTATTGACCATTGACTTTCCTTTGGAATAAAACTAGTACATGTATGACCAAGAGGGGAACAGCGCCTCTTGGCAAAGCATTGTTTCTAAGTCTAAGTAAGAGGCTGCCCAGGCAAAGCAGTGATATAGCTGCTTTGATCGTCTGTGAAAGACGAAAAGAGCCATACAGTGTTACAGCCAAAAAAAAATTAAGATAAAGGTCAGATGGCAAAGAAAAAAAAAGTTCTTTAGTTTTTAAGGAATGCATCCGTATCTGGATTGTATAAAAATGGTTTTGAAAAAAAAACAAAGCCCGAGAAAAGTTAAGATAAAGGTTTAATGTCAAGAAAAGAATGTTTAGTTCTCTCCTCTTAATTCTAAGTGTTTTTCCCTGGTACATGAATGAAAAAAATGTAATGGAAGGGCTTTCATTTTCAGCTTTTCAGCCCTCCATATTCTGAGAAAAATACTGGTCCGCCTGATCGCAGTAGTCAACACAGTTTACCAATAATACAAGTTTCATTAGAAATTTACGTAATTGTCCTTTTTTTTTTCCAAACTCCCTTGATTTTTGTAGTACATGTGCACCATGTACATTATGGATCCACAAATCAATGAGTTTGGTTATAATGGAAAAGTCAGAATCGAGTGAACCTCGGAGTTTTTCAATCTTAAAAAAGCAAAACAAAATTACCTCCAATTTTCTTTGTGAGGGTGTCCCACCATGACTCACTTTCACACTGTGTGCCAGTTGTGCTTCAGGTTCTTCAGTAAAAATGTGAATGTCTAATGTTAGTAATGTCAGAGAAGGTGATATTACGTGTCCAGTAAGGTATGGATGGGTGGGAAGTACATGTGTACAACTTAAAACTAAAGCAAAAGATGTCATAAACTGGTTTTGAATGGCAATGATCAATGCCAACTTGGATTTGGAATACTGTGCAAGAAAAATGTATGCAGTTGGTTTGAGACCTTTGGTAATTTTCAGAAAGGGTGTGTAGTCACATCTGACCAAATTTGTTTCAATTCTCTTTCAAGATCATTTGCCCCAACCTCTTCAATTGCTCTTTCCCTTCGACAAATCCTTCAACTTCAGCTGATCTGTTGGCCTACTTCTGTTGTCGATATAAATAATCAGATACAGACGAGGTGACCAAGTACATTGTATATATACACATAATATTCAGAGTGCTTAATACTGACTTGAAAGGGTCAGGGGTTGATCATGGAGAAACCTAATTTTATATCGAAAAAATACAAGAAGGAAAAAAAAAAATTCATTCGCTGGTTCCTTGATGGGATCAACGGCTGACGTTGATTGGATCGGGATGTAACCCTAAACAAGACTGTTGACTATGACTACTATGAGGAAATATGAACTGAAAGTTTTGAAAGATCAAAGATACTTGCACTGTTAGTAATACATGTAGATAAGCCTATAAGACCCAAGCAGTAAAAGATTATCCCCGATTTCAATGGCATGAAGTGGAATAGATCTTTGTGAAAAAAGTGAAATTTGTTGATAGTTTTCCTAAGGAGGATGCAATGATGATGATGCCAATTCAACTAAAATTCAAACCTATGACTTTCTCACAGCTTTCCCACTGTGCATCAAATCCATTAAAAAAAATGTCTCTTGAGATGCATTGAATGGACATGCTGAGCATACAATATGTAATAAAAACGTTAGGGGTTTAACTAAAAAAGAAAAAATAAGAAATGATTAATAAGATCAAAGACATATATTCTAAATGCTGTGAGAATGAAATTTATTACAACACAAGACAACATGGTTTTATCATTTCATTTATTCATCTTTAAAGTTCACACATGGCAACCGCGCTCCTCAAAAACAACCACTTTTTCAACCAAGAAGTGAAAAAAACAACCCACAACTCTTCTTTACTTTTAATGTAGAGCAATAATACTGAAATGAGGTGTTAAAAGTTCAATATTTATTTCTTCCATAAAAAAAAAAAAAAAGACTTTCTATCATGTCCTATTAACGTTTCAAAGTATGTATAGATTGAATCCTCTGTGTAGACTAAGCTAAAAGGAAGGTAGTAGATCTATGTTTGCTGAAATGGAAGAATATGTGAGAAGACACAAATGGAGACTAGTTTGCGGAAGGGTGAGGTAAGAAAATCTAATATTTCTTTGACAATGATTTTGTTTTCATGAATTTAATTCAACACTTTTCTTTTTAAAACTATTTCATAATAAAGAATAGTCATGAATTATACAAAGAGCAGTCTTACTCACAAGTTTTGAAACCGAAGAAAGGTTTTTATAGATTAAAAATGATTGAGAACTGATGCATAACTGCAGGCAGCTTTCTGCTCTATACACTAAAAATAAAAACACCTCACTTTTATCGCGAAAACAAATGTAAAGAAAAATAATCAACCAATGCAATAGCTACTCTTTTCCTTGTTTTTATTATTAGTCTTAATATCCCTGTCTTTTCACCCTTCATTTATTTATAGAAGTTGAACATCAGTGTTAAAAGAAAGCTAGCCATAAATCTCTCAACAACTTTCATTCAGACATACTGACATTCCAGTTTTTCTTTTTTTTCCTTAAAAAGTACAAATTTCTCAAATTGAACTTGAAGAAAGGGCCATACAGATACTACCAATTCAAGCATTTCATCAGTAAATAGAAACTCTTGCTTTCAAAAAGACAATATTCATTTATCTGTGTCTACATCATAATATTATCTATTTTGCTGCCTTATACAGTAAACTGTGGTAAACCTTGTCTTTACATCATGAATTATATTTTCATGTTTTACCACATTGGTGAATTCAAGGCCATGTACTTAATTCATTTGTAAGAAAGAAGTAATCAGAGGATCAATAACTTTACTGTTTTTTACTAAAAAGTCCATTTGAACAAATACTGAAGAAATTACATGAACTAAGGTTGTTTTTTTTTATACCAGTACGCCAAGACTGAACAAGATCAATGCTTCAGACCACAGAAAAAAATGTTCTCTTTGTAGATCAAGACACAGCTCCCTGTGCACCATTGTCTGTGGATGAGTCATAAGACTCACCATATGGGTTACCGTTGGTGACATTAGCTGCACTGGACGCAAAAGGCCCTAGACCATACAGATGACCAGAGTACTTTTCTTTCTCAATATTGTTTTCAAAATAGAGCTGAAAAGGAAAATAAAATAATCATTATTAATACAAATACAAACAATATGGAAATATATGGTAATAATATTTATAACTAATCGTTGTTGCAATGAAACCCATTTACAAATTTGAAATATGATAAACTGAACCCCACTTTACTTGAACCAGTCTGAAATTTCAGATATTTTCACTACACAACAAACATATTGATAAAGTGAATATCAGAACAAAAATCAACACATTTTCTTTAAGAAATTGTCTTGGATTTTTTATGTAATTTTCTTACTACGAATAAGCTATACATGTTCCTAAATGTATAAGAGTATGGGTGATTTATTGATTATATTATCGTTTACAAACAAATCCATTAATATGAAATACAATGTATTTATAAATGACCAATGATATCAGAAAGCATGCGTGTTAACAGAGAAGAAAAGAGAAATTAAAGGACATTGCCCCATGATGACAAACCTCTCTCATTTTGAAGAAAGCAAGGCCTGTGAGAAGACTGTCACTGCCAGCCTGGTGCTGGGGTCCCACACGTTTGATCTGTTGAAAATTGCAGTCAGAGTGTCAGGTAATTGACAAAAGATATCACTTTCATAGGCTTGGTTTAAATATATTTGTTTGCACAAATATCAATATCAGAGATGCCAACAAAAGGTAAGTGATATGTTCCTGAAAAACAGGCCACAGCTGCAAAAAATCCTTTTATACAGTATTGTCTTGATTTTCAAAAATCGTTTTTCTCTTAAAAAAAAAGGCAAAGTGCACTACACAGATGTAGTAATTAATCTTCATTCAGAGCTAAGCTAGGACATAATACATGATATTCATGATCCAATCAAAGGTAAAAGAACCTGTAATTTAGACACTGTACAATTATAATAATAACCTCAATATGTTACAATATAACATAAGATATCAGACATCTTTTTAACTCAGTGTCTTGAATTTATCCTGGGTCATCTAAAGAATCCCAAAATTTCAATCACTAATTCTTGTACATCTGAATAAAACATCATTTCGAGCAAAGAGTTTGACTCTTCTCCTTTACTCTCACGACTTTAAAAAAGTGGGCTGAGTTACAGAACTGGTGTTATTGAACTTAACCAAAAATTTCATCTGGACTTGCTTGATGCTGGATCAGGCTCCAATAGATGACTGACCCTATCAATTTTCTATATCAAAATTCTCAAAAGTAGGGAGCTTTTGAAGACGTACATGTATAAGCTTGTTTCAAAATAATCCATGCGCTTCTTAAAAGCTCTGCATTGCAATATAAAAATAGTTATAATTTGCATGTCATTATGTATCACTATTAATAAGTAAACTAAAAAATAGGAACAATTGTGTCAGCGAAAGAAATTAAACAGTGCTGAATTTGAATCTTGTGTCACTTTCTTCTGCTGATCAAGATGTAAAAGTTTACTTTGTTTTGTCAAAAATATTGTTCACCTACAACAGAGGATATTTCAAGTTATCTTCGTGATTGAACCTTGTGTATGCTATGATCTTGTAGGAAAATGATAACATACTTTCACTGAATAATAGCAACCTGACCTCTTCAAAAGCATGAGTGAGAAATTTGTTGATGAAATTACCTCCGATTGAATTTGTCTATAATTCACTTTACTCTTAACTCACCTTTCATGTCAAAAATATTTTTACTCACACACATTCATTGTTCAATTTTTACTCGCATATATTCATTGTTCAATTCCTGTTCATATATACAATTTGTACAATATCTTAAACTTGTATTTATGGAATCTTACTAAACTGCTGTTCAAAAGTAGTCATGTCTGATGCTATACTCTGTTGTACAAAAACTGGTCATAACCTTGTATATATTTTGGTATAGGATGAGTTAAGAAATATTCAAGAAAAATTTGCATCATGTGTAAATTTGAAGTAAGCTATAGTGAGATAAAAAGGATAGAGTAAATCATGCATCAAACCTGTAAGTGATCAGAAACTTCCTGAAGTCCGCCTTTGAGATCTTTACAGGATTTCATCAAATACTTCACATCGTAGATATCTGGGCAATGGAGACGTAGTTTTGCAAAAAATTCTTCATCGTCTTCTTCCAGATCACTGTTCTGAAGCATCTTGATGAAGTATCCAAAATCGTAGCCACTTTTAAAATGGAAAAAAAAAATATAGCAACTTACTATCTACAACAACTACAAAATCATCAAACAGTAGGCTTCAGTGCTACGGAGGGAGAGAAATAATAGCCTCTCCCCCAACCTACTTCGCCACAAAATAAAATTATACAATATGTTGCTAAACAATTTTCATGGAGTGAAAGTAACAATAAACGAGAACCAGGTAACAAGTAAGTCTTTTGATAAATGCTAATTTTATTTTGAAATTTTACCTGCAACCAAAAATAATAAATACACATATAATAATAGTAATAATAATAATAATAATAATAATATCAAACGTGTTACCTGTGAAAGGACAGAAAAACATTTGGCTGTAACACAACTCCGGCACCGATTAACTCTGCTGCAAAGTCAAAGGGTTCCATGCCGTCCCGTTCATGTCTTTCAAACTGGATGCCAGATTTTCGAAGCAGGTCAATTGATTCTTGAGCATACATGTCATCCCTGTTGACAGATTTTATAATATTTTCAACTTAATTTTCTTTCTTTTGTTTTAAAGAAATACATAAAAAGAGAAACATTCAAAGTCAGGTTTTTTTTTAAAAGTGTTCATATTTAACGCAAGTTAAAGAAAATCTTTTGCTAACACTTTATTACACAACTCCCATAATAAGCAGTTACTTCATGAACCATTTAAAAATAATTTATACCTTGACTAAGCTCAACTTCAACCAGACTATCTTGTTTTACTGCATAAACAAATAATATTAATACATTAGAATGCATTTCACTGATTCAGACTGATTTCATTCCCACTTAAATCAAAGTATCAAGAAAAGACTAATGATTCTATAAACCTATTGCACATTCCGACAAAACAAATGAACAATTAATTTTTCAGAACAGAAAAGATTATTTTTTTTATTGAATTGCAGTCTCAATGCAGTCTACTGTAAACTGCGTCATAATGTTCAATATAACATTCTCAGTAAACAGTATCTCACTAACTTGGACACAAGGTCTCATAATAATCACAAACAAAAGTATCACTTTTGATCCACTCTATGAAAATTCACTTTATTATCAATATATAAATACATCACAAATGCAACAATAAAATTATTTATGTCAATACAAGAAAAGAGTGGCAGAAAATTAAGTAAAAATATTTATGTATAATAAAGGAAAATGACCCAGCACAATGAGGACTATATATATAAAGGTAAATGTGCCTAAAAAACAAACAAACAAAAATACATGTAGTGTGCAAAGACAATAAACATAAGAAAGAGAGAGAGAGAAAAAAAAAGCAGCTCTGTGAGTGAGGATGAAAAGGGATTATCATATAAACACATACCCCAAACAAAATTTGAAATTGAACTGCCACGTGGATATTGGTTTGGCTCTGTTGCCATCTTCATCAAAAAATGTGAAGCCAATCTGAATGATCTTCAGTAAGTTCACATTGCATTTCATTTGATGGTATGTGTATTCCTGAGTAGATCGAAACTCTCCAATTGGTCTGGCTACCACTCCTGGAAATTCTGTGTCCTAGAAAAAGATTTCAAATGACAGAGTCAGCGACAGGAAATACAGGTGGTTTCTTGAAAAATAAAACAAATTTTGAGTAAAGAAGGGAACTTTCCTAAAAAAGAAATTGCACTGCTTTTCAAAATAAATTTATTTGTAGTCCTATAGAAAGTAGAAAGAATGAGAATTGAAAGTGAATTTATTTGATGCTGAGTTAAGGACCATAGTACTAATAGTACATGTATATGTATGAAAATTGAGTCAGTTAAAATACTCAACTAGATCTTATATCTGACATCTCAAAATGCATTTTGGCATACATTTTTGGCTCAGTCATTACTGTTCAAGAAAATAATTCTTTAAAGTCATTTAAACAGTTAACCCAAAAATAGTGGAAAACCAGAGGGATTTCTATCCCTTGAGTCGTATTAAAAAAAAAAAAAAGCATCCACCCAAATCTACTGTTAAACTGAAAAGATTTTTGGCTTCAGCAGCAATCCAGTGGTATTGACATAGAATTCACAAAAGCACGAGCTGAATCAAGATATTGTAGGCCACCTACTATTCCTTATCCTCCCCTTCCCCATAGAATCAAATTTTCTGGTAAGCCTATAACATAGTAGGAGGAAAGGAGGAGAGTATTTGAAGCTGAAACATGAAAATGCATCACAGTTTATACCAATGTATATTGGCATATTATATTTTCCAAGTCTCTTTACCTGTGAAGAATTTGCTTCCTTGCACTTAGTAAGCCTTTGTGACAGAAATATCAGTACAATTGTAATTTAAACTTCAATTTAATAACAAACAATCATTTGTAATAAAATGATGGAGAAAAAAGATAGAGAACAACAAACTTACCATGGCAATATAACGATGTGTCTGAACAACACGGCTAATATTTCGAAGTTCTTCCTCCATGTTTGAAGCCCAGACATCCCGTATGCCATGGTCCTCAAGGACAACGGGCATTGTCGCTTCACTTAACGTCTTCCAACTCTTTAACTTTTAACTCAAACCAAAGCCTTCAGTAATATGTCTGTTGATTCAAAATAGGTTAAAGGTAAAATAAAAAAAATAAAAAAATCAACAGAAGGTACATGTTTCCAAGTAAACATAAAGGGGTACTTCCAACTCTCTCACTTTTAAATCAAATTGAAGCCTTCAGTAATCTGTCTGTTCATTCAAAATAGGTTTTCAAAAGGTAAAACATTTTCAGGAGCTATCTGTAGAACGTACAGGTTTAGAAGTACACATAAAGGTAAAAATAAGTTAAAAGCTACCATGTTTTAACCTTTCCCAACAAAAGAGTAACCCTCTAAAAATTACAGGAAAGAAGTCTGTATTTATAAAATGGGTTTTAGCCATCTCATTCCTGTGTAACAATGGCTGCCGGTTTGTTCAATTTCCTGTGCACTTAGCAACCTTTTGTATTCAAACATTCTTTTGATGTCTTATGGGAGGCAACACTTGATTTTTTATTGGAGGAAAGGAAGAGAAATTAGAAGGGGGGGGGAGAGAGAG
>JBDFRD010595929.1:0-16546 GCA_039654405.1 Bullina lineata | reverse complement strand
GAGAGAGAGAGAGAGAGAGAGAGAGAGAGAGAGAGAGAGAGAGAGAGAGAGAGAGAGAGAGAGAGAGAGAGAAAATGTGGCTTATACTAAGAAGTTGCAGTACTAATATTGTGGCAAAGCAAAAATAAGGACGGGCACCTTTTATACAAGCTGTGAAAGTAACATTGCTTATTTCTGATGCTTCAAGCTGATCAACATAGAAAAAAGAAAAAGAGAATATTCTAACATGAAGAAATTCAGTGCTGATGTGCTGATCATAAAAGCAAAGATGATCTGTGCAACAAAATCTACTTAAAAGTGATACAAGTCATTCTTTTAACTTTAATTTTTGTAGTTATTTAGAAAAGCTTCTGAGGGGTATTCTTAACTGAATCTTAAAAAGAAATAGAAAACTGAATATTTTGCACATATGCTGCATGATTACGTCAACAAACCTTTACATTTTGCAATTGTTTAAATTCTGCAAGTTTCATTTATTTGTTTAAGCAAGCACAAAAGTCAGAGGAAAGTTATACAAATACAATCAAAACAAAATTAATGAAACAGAATTGATTTAATTGTGAACTGATTTTTTTTCCGTTTTTTTCCTGATGGACAAATGACAGCTCCTGAGATCCTAACACAATAATAGACAAGCTTTGCTGAGCTAACTGTTTAATTAAGTTTAAAACATCTGACATTTATAATTGCACACAGCATGAAAATATGAATATACATGTAGTAAAATATGATCATGATTAAAAAAAATGAGATTAACTTAATTCTATGAAATTAGATCATGCAAAAGTACTTCCTGTGGAACTCAATACTGAATGTTACACAATTCTGTAGCTTGTAAGAACTGTAGTATTCTTCCATTAAAGACTACAACATCAAAGTATGACTAGCCAAGATTTGAAAGTAACAAAGTCAATTAAAGAATTGAACCAACAGTTGAATAAACAAAGAAACTAAATCTATGTTATGCTCACCAGTTGATTACTTTTTTCTCTTAGCTTCATTTTTTACAAGGAAAAAAAATATTAATATCAAGGGATAGTTCAAACTTGTTGATGGAAGAAAGAAAAGTATTTAAATCTTTACTGAGTAATCAATTTCTCCCCCCCCATTAATAGTGATCTTCTCAGGCAAAATTGGATGGAATATTGTGAATTATTTTCATTTTCACGAATACGTAAACCAGCCTATTCAATCCTCAATGATTTTTTTTTAATTCTGTTGTTTTAAAATCAAATAAGTAATGAAGATTTAATAAGTAACCATTATCATTTAAATTTTATTAAATTAACAATAAAACATATTTAACAGTCCCAATATTTTCTTCCATTGACACATCTTGATACATTCCAAAATTGTCAGAGTAAACAGCATAAAAACATACCTATTTTAGGCTACCTTAATTTTTTATTATCAATTTCCTTTCAGCATTCTTTCATAAAAGATCACAGTTAGTTAATTTTGTTTAAATAAATTCAATTCAATCAAACGTCTCTTCTATCAAAACTGCGTTAGAATCCAAATGAAACATGAAGTGATGTATACAAAACATTTTCGATTGCATTATCAACTGCATTAGAAACTGAAGTGCAATGTTTGTAAAAGTTTCATCACATCTGTTTCTATTTACCTTTCTTGTCTTTTCCTGAAATAGAAAAAGAGGATCATGAGATTAAATATGGGAATACAGTTGGTTTAGAAGGCACATGGACATGATAACAGACTTTCATTCCAATCTACAAGCTAGGTATCAGGCTGAAATTGAGAAAAGCAAAGAAGACTGAGTTTGTTTGTTGTATTCCCCTTGACTTTTTGATGGCGATTTAACTGGATAGCAGGCTTTTCCTCTTGTCAATGCATCAGCTTGTGAAGCATCTATGAAACTGGGCATGATTGAAAATAGCCAAAGACCTCTTTGTCAACTGTTAAGTTGATTACCATTGCACAGCCTAATATGCTGTCAGTAGCACCCTAAAAGACACTGCATTTATTTGAAGTACTCAATTTTGAGAACTTGACAATCTTTATTTTCAGGCATGTATTGTATGCATAGTTGCTCCTAATTTCAGAACAGAGGAAAGGGCAGTGAGGAAAGAGGCATAGTACTAAGAATTCAATCCACATAACAGTAACAGTACAAATGGAAGAATGGAGAAACTGTAATTATAGCAAGCATAGTTAGTTCCTTCAAAGCCTTTGAAGCCCATAGAGCCGAAGCTTATCCGCTTTCTGTAGCGTGAAGTGGAACGGATGATTTTTACTTCATCTTCAAGACAGGACGTAGCATGAGTAACATTAACTATCACATTTGACAACTATAATAACTAGTAATAAAATGTAAAAAAAACATGCAAGCAGGAAAGCTGGAGAAAATAATTTGAGGATAAGGAGAGAAAGAAGAAAAGAAAAGAAAAAAGATAAATGTGCAGCAATTGAAGAGGAAGGAAAGAAATAAAAGGATTGATACGTAAGATAAAGAAGAGAAGGACAACAGATAAATGAACAGTACAGGTGGTATATCCAAACTTCTTTGCATACAAATCACTTCATGTCTCACCTTCTTCATCCTTTGTGTTATCTGAAGGTGTTTCTTCTGAACAGGGAGGGTAAAACAGGATATTAAGCAAAGCAAACTACTAGATACTATTGCAAATAATAACATAAAAAAAAAATGTGAAAAAAAGAAAAGGTAAACAAGTAGTGATAATAATTGAAAAAAAAAAAACTATATTACTTTGTTAACATGAAAGAATTGGACATTTAAATAACCAGCTTAAATTTTCGTAAATTGGAAAAGTTCATAAAGGACTACTAATTTCATGTATTTTTTGTCTACTATTCACAGTCGATATGAAATGTAAAAAATGAGTTAATGCTGTGTTATGATAATTCAGACGAAAGTGAAAATATGTGAAATGAGTCTAGACTGGTGACTGAAAAACAAGGAGTGTCTTTTTTCATTTTAGCTGAAATGGTGGCTTATGATCTAAATAAGCCCATAGTGAATATCCATTCTTTACACTGTAGTATATTGTATTTTTGTTTGTTTATACATAATCATGGATGATCTTAATATTATATATTAAAACCAGTTCAAGGGCTTGAAGGCAGGTCTACAAACTTATTTTTGACATTTTTAAAAATCATCCTCATGAGTATATTAATGTAAATTTAAGGGGTAAATTCCATGTAACATTTCAATACATTTTTGTTTCATTTCAGTTAATCCTTTATACACACAGTTCATAAGTCTGATAAAAAATCAGCCCTTCTTACTCTCCTTTCTTCTGACATTTGTCACCTTGCAATTTTAGACTTAATTCTTTATAAACTAAGAATAATTTTACTGATCTCATTACCTATATCTCATACTCAACACCCATATTCATCACAGGCCCATAGCATTTGCATATCTTAGCCATTAAGTTTAGGTCTAGCTTCAAATCTCAGAGTTGCCTTTATTTGAATGCCACAGTAAGTCACACTTTGGTTTTTGTTCCATATCATTTATTTTACAATTGTGTACTGGCACATCAAAAATGAAAAGACAGTCCCTGTTTATATTTTTTTTAATTCTTTGAGCCAATGGGCATTTTTTTTAATAAAATGTCAAAAGGAAATGGAAAGGATTGTGCAAGATATTTGGAACTTGAAAATACTTTCTTTTTTAGTTGGTTTCGTGTGTAATTTCTGTGAATAATTGGTCCTGACAATCTTAACAAAGTATTTATGAAATGAAAACTCATAAATCAGCACTTTTACATAGCTCTGCTGAAATGTGTCTCCTAATACTACATGTACGACAAAAATGTTATATATTATTATTAACAACAAGAAAATTACAACAGTTCATCATGGCTTTAAACATCTCTGACACTAGACAAATAAAAGCCAAAAAAAAAAAAAAGAAGAAAAATATAAATAAATATATAAAAAAAGCACTAGCTCTTGAAGAAAGTAAATAAATATTGAAATATGTGTATTATAAGCTCTTACAAGATCCCAAAATGACAATGCAAATTGCACCAATACAAAAAAAAACAACAACAAGAAAGGCCTATCTGTACACTACACTTTGGCCCATAACCCTGCACTTATGTAAGATGTCTCACTTATGCTCACATCATTCAAGATATGACTGTTGAAACGGTACACCTTCAGTTGCTTCAATAAAAATCTGTTATTGTTGTTGGTGTTCTACAAGCATGTCTAGTCCTCATTTCTGTCATGTAAGGGGTTAAATGACACAACTCAGTATCAGGGCTACTAAGATATCAAAGGAAAGTGTGCTTGCAGGAAGTAGAAAATGTATTCATTTAACACCTAAAACAATGAAAAATATTCACCGCAAACTCGAAGTCTAATTTCATCCAATTAAAGTGTCTGTTACTCCTTCAGTTTGTTGGATCCTAATATTTCAGCTAAATATCTATCTTTTTCTCAGACAATTTTATTACTTTTGTTTTAAAATTTGTTTCTATTATAATTCATTTTGGTCTCTTTAACTTCATGTTTTGTTGCTATTTACACATTGCTATTTTTATTTCTTGTGTTATCACTTATTATATTCTTTCCTGATAACAGTTTTTTTTTTATTCTTCAGACTTATTGTACTTCTGGTGTTCAAATGAGTTTTATCCTCTACACAACTTTTCAACTTTTCTTCTCCTTTCATTGGCTTCGTTCTTCATTTACATATCTTTACTATTTTCTTTAGGATGCTGTATTATATCCTTTTTTTTTTATTTCTTTTTTTGTGCCTCTGAAGATAAAAATACTTAACGTTTTTGGAAGAGCTTACAATACACATATTTGACTGAGATTCAAAACTCACAAAAAGTCAAGTGTGATTAGAATGCAAAGAAAAAAAAGTTTGACTGATATAAAAATGACTAATCTCTTCTTATTCTATAAAATAAAAAGTAGTGATGATTTTTAAAAAAAGGAAAAGGAAAAAAATTGACATACCTTTAGAGTGTGAGGACTTCCTTCCATCATCATCATCAGATTCTTTCTTATCTGCTGGAGAGTCTCTACCATCTTTTCGGGATTCATCGTTGTCATTTTCATCCTCATCCGTACCACCACCTTTTACAATACGTTCATTTACCTAGAAAAGAATGAACAATAGAAGCACCAATTCTTTGAAATACAAAGCAAAATGTAAATAACATAATACTTAAATGAAGCTTTAATATTGATGAAAAAGTAGAAAAGTAAAAGGAGGTAAACACTAGTAAAAAGATACTCCTTTTCTATCGATATTCATAAACCATTAAGAGAGACATTGGAAAAACAGAGCTCTGTGAGGAAGTGCTGTAAATGCTTCACTGATAAAAACAACCATACAGATAGGTAACAAATTTTCTTTATAGCATTATCACTTATTATTAATAAAAGGAAGTGTATTCATCCTTGGCTTGCCGAGAGCGAATACCGGTGTATTCAGCCTCGGCCTATGCAGAATCTGGGAGTTGAAAGGCTGTGGAACAAGGACCAAGATAGAGTGATGAAATGGCGGCTGATTGTGCCCGTATGCATATCGGCCAGGACACTGTTTGACGCATAAAGCTCTATCACTTTAGTTAGTAGGCAAATATGTAAATAAAGTGGAACGTACTGTATTTTTAGGTTGTTAACTGTAGTGAAGACAGCGATAGTAGTTGCTTTGGTGGAGATGATGGTGATTGTCATGAAGACGATAGTGATAGAAGTTGTCGTAAAGGTGATGGTAGTAGTGGTTACTGTGGTGAAGATGTGGTGATAGTGGTTGCTGTGGTAAAGATGATGGTGACAGTGGTCACTATGGTGAAGACAATGGGTCTAAATTCAATCAGGACAATATTATCTTAGATCTACATTACTGACATCACAGGTTTTTACTAGCAACAGTTCGTGGGGATACCGGGTACAATAGATGATGAAAACCAAACCCAGGTTCGGGTAAAGATGACAATGAATAGATCATATTCATTCATGATGGCCAAAATAGAATTCAGTTGTGTGCAAAAAGATTAGGGACATAAAACTATGATAGTACGAAATGGAAAATGAAATAAAACTGCTTGTATTCCACTCAAATGATCACCGAGCGATTTTATGCCTGCTTTGCTTTCAAATATTATAGTAAGCTCCAAAGAGAGAAAAACAACAGTTCGATGGGGCCATTGGATTCCTTTCAGAAAAGATGTCTGTCATCAATCGGCCGTAAATCTTTTTGCATAGCCTTAGACTTAGACACTACAGCTCGAGGCCTAGCTGATATTATTGTATTTGCTCCGGACAGGTCGAGGCCTAGCTGGAATGCATTTCCTTTGGGCAGGTTGAGGATCTATGCATCGGTATTCACTCTCGACAGGCCGCGGACGAATACACTTAATAAAAACAATAAAAAATAAATCTCTATAGAAGTATGCAACTACTACTTATCATAAAGTATAAAAAAAAATCGCTTCAGAACTATAAATAGCTTTTTATTATGACGTTTACAAAAATCCCCTTTTTATGTCCCTCTACAACAAAGATTTATATATGTAAGGAAACAGAAAATACTTCTTCCAAAGCTTTCTTGATTGCTGCTTCTGCAGACTTGTCATTCTGCTCCTCTGCAAGCTCTAGAGCTTGAGTGAAAGAATCAGAGGCTGCCTGGAGTTCTCCACACTTCACTGCCAAGAAGAAAGTGAATTATTGACAGACAATGTGTTACATAGTCTGAAGGTTGTGCCTTTTATTTGAGACAAATACACAAGCCAGCCAAATCTTTCTGTTTCTGTAAACTTACTTATAGAATCCTTATCAGCAAACACTGAAATATTCCCTGATTGTAAAGAAACCCACGAGTATTTCCAACTCTTTGATTATTTATGAAATAAGTTGACGTTTCTTTTTTTATGTTAATTTTTTCTCTTATTATTTTTTTGCAAAGCGTTTATCAATGTGCATACACATTTTATAATCAATCATTTTATTCATATCAAAACAAATGTTTTGTAATATCTTAAATAATTCATACTTTTTCCAAGATATTATTCAGCAATTTATACAACATTTTCAGAATTTTTTTTTCATCAAAAAACACATTCAACTTCAAATATCCCTCATTAAATATGGTAACTTTAGAAATGAATTTTAACAAAACGTTCCTAATTTTTTATGTTTTTTTTGTTTCTTTTCTTCCACACAATCTTTTAATATTATCTTAAAAGAAATCATATCAGCATCTATGTAATTCTGTGTGTCATCGATATAGTTGACTTTGTAAATCATTAACAATTTTTAAAAACAGAACATACAAAATCAACAACAAGACCAAAATGGCTGCGTACCCTCTGATTGAGCCACCAAGACACGAGCATGAAGCTGCCAGCCAGCATCATCTGCTTCCTGGGCAGCAGTGAGTGATTTCACGCCATAATTCTTTGCATCTTCATACTCTCCAAGTTCCAGATGACAGCGACCAATTTCATGGAATAGCCAGGTGCTCTCAAGTGCAGATTTACTTTTCGGCAATTTTTTCTTCCAGCTTAAAAGTTACAAGAATTCACAAGTTCAGACAATTACTCATTCCATACATAACATATAATTTTAACAAGTTTATACACATACAGCATAAGTTCCAATACATTCAAGTAAAAAAAATTACCAACTTGTGGGCAATGTATGGTCTGAGAAAAAAAAAAATTGAACTTGGAAGGACATGATAGGCTTGTACTGAGCAAAAAGGGGCTGTAAAAATCAAGCTGACTACACTAAAGAAAATAAAAAAATAAATACGATCTTCACTTGAACATAAATTGATAAAAAAAACTGAAGGCTGAACTGAGGGAATATAATATAAATATAATAACAAACTTCAAGGTAAGAATATAAAAGCCTAGAGCATATTATTCATTTTTAAGGTTGAAAAAGATCTAACGATACAGATATTTATATTTTAATTTTATCTTTAAGTTTCTCTTCTTCTGAAGTAGCAGACTTAGCCAAAAAAAAAAGTAACTCACATTTCAATAGCTTCTGCGAAATCTCCCATTTTTGCACTTGTTCTCCCTAAGTTGTCCAAAGCCCGAGATTCGCCTTCTTCTACCTTGCTGTTGTATCCAGAAACAGAAAATATTTTAGACAGTGAACATTTCTGTGATAAGACATTTAATTAAATATGATTTTCTGCAGAGAGAAAAAGACTGCAAAGTCTGTTAAAAGTATAGTGTCTATAACTTTTTCCCATATGGGCTATATTTCTTCTAAAATGTGCCAACATATAGTTATTGATAAATTTTCCTTCAAAGGCAGTTTTTTTCCAAGTAATTAAGTAAAAGGCTAATTCTGGAATTGAATTTGGCTGTTCATAACACAGAACATGCATTTGCACAAGAACTGAAGACAAGTTTCCATAAAAATAATAATAATATATATCTAATATTATTTTTCAATTGAAATAATTATAAAGGATTTCCTAAGACTGGGGTATATGGAGAACTTAATTGATGGCCTATGCTCCACATGAATCGATAGTTCCTTCAAGGCCAATGAGGCCAAAGAGCCGGAGCTTATCCCGGTTTCTGTAGCTAGTCTGTCGTAGGTTTACTTCCCCGGCAGAGTTTGCCGGTACCCAATTCGCACCTGGGTGGGGAGAGGATAAATGGTGTAAAGTGTCTTTCCCAAGGATACAACATGGTCACCTCCCGGATTCGAACCCTGGACCCCTGGATTAGGAGTCCAACATCTAACCATTCGGCCACCGCGCCACACAACATGGAATCGATAGGCATAATAATAATAATAATAATAATAATAATAATAATAATAATAATAATAATAATAATAATAATAATAATAATAATAATTACTTTTCAATAATTTCAAGCATAAGATGTCATGAACCCTACTGATAATAACACTCAATTTCTCCTCTTCATAATGGTCTTCCATGAGGCTTGTTTACCAGTCTCAGATACTAATAATAAGTTGGAAGTCAACTTACTTTTGTCTGGATGTCTTCAGGTCTTGATTATGATATTCCATAGCTTCAGAGTACTTCCCTAGTTCCAGATAGGCGTTGCCCATGCAGCTGTACAAGTTAGCAATCACATCATACTTGTTCTTCAGAGAGTCTTCTGACATATCCTCTACTTTCTTCAATGTTCTCTGTGCTTTCTCCAAGCTTTCTTCGTACCTTCCATCAGAATGTGCTGTTAAAGAGACACAACAGGAGTCTTGTGATATCTTCATTATTAATATCCACAGAGGTGGATTTGTGATTTATGGACACCATGTCATCAGAATAGGTACTAAAATGTAAGTTTATTCTTAAAACACATGACAACAACTTTATTTGAAAAAACTAATTTTTCTAAAACTCTTGCGTATAAAACATCATTATTCTTTATACATTTCATGCTTTCAGTGAAGTACGAATATGAAATTAACTCTGAAAACTATGCAATAACATAATAGCAATTGACTTGATAGATTGTGATCATTATCAGTATATCTTTGAATATCTAAAAACACTTAAAAACTGATAAAAAAAACATTAATAATTTTATTCAAGAATTTGGCAATGGGTATCCTTACAAAATTTATTTAGAAAGCATGTGTATTTTTTTCTCTCTTAGAATCTGTACCTGTACAAGCCTTTGTGAATAAGAAGGAACCATGTGAGTCTACAAAGATACGAATAGAAATCTAATTTGTTTTTCCATCTTACATGTTTAAATGTACAAGTTTGAATTAAAGTTTCACATGTCTAAGGACTCATTGTCAAATATTTCATGAAATGGAAAGCTGGATCCCTTATCTCCATCAGCCAATCATGAGTTTATGAAGAATCTATATTCTTATTTTATGAAAATGGGTTCTGCTGACTTCAAGTGGGAAGCTCTGGGCTGTGCCTTAATCACACTATTTCCAAGCCTCCTTACACGTAATAAGATAAAAAAAAAATATACAGGAAAATAAGTAATAAAAAAAAGTGTGGGTTCTTTTTGAAAAGAGTAAATCCAACTCATTTTCAAGCATAGTAGCAATATTCCGCAAAAGTTAGTAAGATTTCAGTATAGGCCTACATAATAGATGTAGTTGCTCTACCTTCATCGATTTCCTCGAGCCTATGAAGAATGTACTTCATGGGGTCTCCCCTAACTCCTGTAGCTGAGCCCTTGGCTGACCTAGCTCGCCGATCTCTTTTACGGGCATACATTGGATTCTGCTGCCTCCAGAAATCAGATCGTACATTAAGGTAATCTAATCCATCACAGGCTCTTCCTTTGATGAATTCATCTGTCTGAGTATTGCAATGAGCCATATCTGAAATAGAAAGGGCATGTTTATAATGGTGATGTTAAGTTTACATCCGTGAACGATTACAGCTAAAAACATCTGTTACTCATTAAAGGAGGTGTTATGTAAAATAGAAGATCTATGCCAACACATAGATAATAACATAATATTTAATTCAAGTTGTTTCCTAGAACAAAGTAAACATTTTTTATTATTGCAAAATTTACGCGCGCACACACACACACACACACACACAAACACATACTCACGCACACACACACAAACACATAAACATGAGGATAATATTTAAAATGAAAAAAATGTGATAAACATTTTTCTACTATTTTTAATTTTCTTGAAAAGTGACATACTGTCAAACAGTTTCTCCAAATATTCTTTATCCTCATACAGCTCCCCAAGAAGCTCTTTGGTCGTTTTGCTCTTGGTATTATCTTGAGGTCTCTGTCTCTCTTTCTTCTCTTCTTTTTTCTGAGTCTGACTGATCTTTGTGTAGCCTTTTTGCTGCTGCTTTTGTTTCTGTAACAACAATTTTTGAGGTTAATACAAAAACATGAGGCATTTAAATTAAAAAATAAATATAATTGTATAAATCACATAATCAGTCAATCATATAAAAGTATGAGGTGATTTCAATTAATCAATAAATCACGGACTATTAGTGATCTGGAACCAGTTCTATCACCTGGATTATCTGCCGAATCAAAACGATACTGGGTAATCAGAATCTGTGATAAATACAACAATCAATAGTGTAAATAAAATTATTTGAGTATTTCTGTCCCATAGTGCTAATTCAGAAGTTGCATATAAAGTTAAATTTATTAAAATCATATTTTTATTATGAGTTCTGGAGCAAAGAAATATTATGTGTCAGGTCAAGAGCTGTTTAATTCATTGAGCAAACTTTCATCTATTAATTCAATTTTCTCATACTTTTCAAATGCACGTAATTATGCTGTAAACACATTCAAAAGCATTTGTACCTTCTTTAGTGCTGTTGGTTGAAAAAGCAAAAACAAAACAATCAAAACAGAAAATATTCATCAAAAACAACAATAACAATAACAACAACAAGAACATAACAAACATTATAAAGATAATAACAGCAACAACAAAATCAAAAAATCAAAACAACTCCAACAAAAACAATCACAGATCTGAATGATCTATCAATCATCAAGAGTGTCAACAGAAATGTTAAAAGAAAATTACCATGGCAGCAAAATGTCGTCCTGTATGTATACATGATATTATGTGACTTGTCATCTTTTCATTTTGCAAATTTTTTCAATGATAAGTCACATCTCTGACTGAACCTTTTAAATTTGACTTGTATAATTATAAAAAAAGGAAAATTTTATATAAATCTAGGAATATGTGTATATATCTTTCCCACTACTGATATGAGCAATGTGAATAGATAAATAGAAAGTCTAATTTTATGGTATTTTCCAAGTAAAGGAAAATTACTAAAAACAAACCCCACTTAAAACAATAAGGTACAAAAGCATAAGAATTTTTCCACAAAATCTCACCTAAGAGCACATTTCTTCTTCTGTAAATGTTACATAAAATGCCACTGAAAGTGATTTCTTTTTAGTGCACAACAGACTAAAAAAATGCAAAGTAAATTTGATAACTGCAAAGGCATCAAATTATGTTAGCAAACAGGAGTGGTTCTACCAAATAGAATAGCTATAGTACAAATATGTACTAATACCACTTAGATTTATCGTAAACCAAATGTTATTAACAAAATTGTAAAATAAACAAGAAATGTTATACAACTAAATACAGTTTACTTTGAAGCAATGCCTCATAACTTGAAATAATTAGATAAGGATGGAGGGCACAGAGGGATGGCTAGAAGTAGGGCCTGATATATGTGAACTAAAAACATATTTTTGTATCTATGTATATGCAGCTGAATTATATAAACGACATAAAATTCTGAGCACAAATGTCACGCTAGATGTCGAATTTCGTGACAAATACTCATCAGAGCTAGTAGAAGAAAGAGTATGGTCCAGTTGTCAAATTTCGTAAAATTATTACCTAGTTTAAGTTAGGTTTGGATTAAAAACAGAACAACAGAGGGTTAGAATGTAAGCATTATAATCCATTGTCACTACATTAGAACAACAATGACTAGACCACTCTATCCCCCTTTTTATTTTTCCACTCCAGTCCGGGAACTGAAAATGATAAATTTGTACAGGGAAAAAAAAATCATTGTCCAAGGAAATCCCACGTCTCTAAAACATACAATACCTTTTGCTTTTGTTCCTGTAATATTCATAGTTGAAAAAAGAAAAATAAATTTTAAACTGATGAAGATGTTCTACTTAAGATGTGCTCTTGAAACTTTTCTCCCTTTCCCCAGGTAAATAAGTAAGGTTCCTTCGAGGCTTATTAGACACATAAAGATGTAGCTTTTCCTGGTTTCGTTAGTGTGAAACAAAACAGATGACTTTTCATTATCTCCTGGGGAGGCTAATCTGTTGTAGATTTACCTCCCCAGCAAACTTTGCACCTAGGTGGGGAGGGGTAAAAATGATGTTAAGTGTATTTCCCAAGGACACAACAAAGTTGTGGATTAGCAGTCCAACGCTCTAACCACACCACTCCCTATGCTAAGAAGTACAACAAATGAAATTGCAATCACTAAATTGTTCAACCCGAGTTGAAGTGAAGTTAGTTGATCTTAAAAGTTCACATATTAAAGGTAGCTGTGTGAGGCATGAATATTCAGTCTGATTTTTAGAAACGGGCTCCTCACTTAAAAAACGTTACTAAACATTACAATTGTGTTTTGAAAAATAAAAGGAGAAAGCACCTTTATCATTGATGATGGTAGTACTTTTAAATGGCAGACTTCTGTCTATTCTTTTTCCCCCCAAAAGGCACAAAAAAATGGCAGCAACAGTGCTGAAGATCAGAGCCAAGTCTAATTTTTTATAATTTTCATCTCAGGAGTCATAATGAAGTACAAACTTATCCCCTTCTGTTGCATGCTGGCTGATATCTAAGACTGCAGCACTCTGAAGTGGTTTGACTACACAGCAATTCTCACAAGGTAAAAAAGAACTACATGTAAGTTTTCCCTTATCTTCTCTTTTCACTCTTTGATCAATTTAATAATGACATTAAAATGGAAGTATGTCATTCTTGTCACTTTCTGGAGCAAAATTGATTATTATAATAATCTTTTAACAGTTTTTAACAAATATCAAGTTTTCTCTCTCATAGACAAGATGTTTACTTTTGAATTTAATGTTTAGGAATTGACATCTCATATCACTTTACTCTTAATTTTCTATATTGTATGTCAGTCATAAAGACTGCAGACTACAACATATTATCTATCCTTTTTAAATGAGTTGAGTTTAGTGCATTCCTAATTAAGTTGCGTATTTTAATTAATAATTGTTACTAACGAGTTTTTAATTTTCGGCAGTATAATACATATTGCATATACTTTATGTATATTTAAGTGTTATAGTGACAGAATAATGTACTGGAACTGGCATTGTATTTAGACAAATCAGATATTATTTTATAAATGTACGCCCTTTGTTGTGTTACAATTTTGTTATTATTTTACTTATTCTTTGAAAAGAGTTAAATCATTTTTAAAAAGAAAAGGCTTATAATTCATTATAAATCTGTCGATGTACTGTTTTACTTTTTTACACTAATTTTCATATGCAAAAGTACACCAATGTGTCTAAACTCACTCATATGTTATGTTACTTCTTTAAAAATATTCTAATTTCTTCTATGTTTTTAAAAAGGTAAAACTAGTTATTAAAGAATCTAATTTCTACGTTTTATTGTAGTCAAAGTGGATTGCAAACATGAATTCAGTGCATGAACACACTATTTTAGTCGAAATAGGTGCATCAAATGGCTAAAAACACCGAAATCATTCTGAAATCATTCATGTGTTTTTGTCAAAATGTTATTTTCAAAAAATCAAAACATTGCATTGAAACTTGTACTAAACCTTCTATGTGTAAAACCCTGTATGAAATACGAAAAATAATTTAATAGCACATAAAAAAATGTTAGGTGTATTAATTAAAGCATGGAATTTAAATTGCGATAATATTTTTCTTCCATTTATCATAAGCTACTAAAGAATTGAAGTAAATAAGAGTTACTGTGATATAATCAACTCTTAAAAAAGCATACATCTGTAAGCTTTTATCTCTGTTTTTTATTATGTATCATCAATATAACGATTAATTCAAGAGATTTAAAGGCCCATTTTACCTCATCCTGCTTGTAGAAATAAGAAAGATCACCAGTGGCTTGAAGCTGAACAGAACTGGGGCCTGTTTAAAAGAATAAGAGAACATATTTATGTCAGAAGCCCAGATGCGTAATGATGGTGTCCAGCCAACTGTGAACATTTTCTAAACTACAATTTTTTTACTATGTTTAAAACGGTAGCCAAATACATCATAAATAGTGGATTCAACCATTAGAAATGTATAAAAAATTACATCCAGTAAACTCTGCTGTAAAGAAGACTTCCTTGGAGATGGTCCACATGTGCCCAACCACATTGATAAGTAGTTATACTTTATGCATGAAGATAACAACACTTTTGAATGTTGAAATAATGTTTTTTTCAAAAGGTGCAAGAAAATGCAAAGTTCGAAAACTTTTTACAACATGAAACTTATTCATTATGTTGGGACTATTTAATTTATTTTAATAATCAAATGATAGTAGTGAAGATGTACGAGAAAAAAAATCTGTTAATCACAACTTTTATTTTACAGAAACTTGATTCTTCATAGCTAACTTACAGAGGAAAAATGACAGTTTGCTTACTTCCAATGCTATTATTAATGGCCTCCTGACATTTTTGTATGCCAAGTCTAAATTCCTGAAGCTCAGGCCGGAGCTTGTTCCCTCTGTGGTACCACACCAATGCAGTTTCAAAATCTCCCTTTTGATACAAAGCCTCTGCTTTCATGCATAATGCCTGGAAAAGGGCAAATAAGCCACAGGTAGAAATTGAGAGAGGAGGATAAAAAACAGTCATGGTTAGCAAACAACAGAGATAGGATAAACGGGATCCACAACTAATTTTCACGACTTGCGCAACAAAATGGAGACACAACAAAATACCATGTGTGAATATTGAAAAACAGCGAACACACAAAATCCCAAAGAAATGGAGATATTACAGTTCAGTAAACTCAAGTTCATATACAGCCCATGAGGCCCATAGAGCCGGAGTTTATCAAAGTTTCGGTAGAGTGAAGCGGAACAGAGGATTTTTTACATCATCTCTTTGACTGGACGTTAGTCATTCGTAGGTTTAATTCACGAGCAGAATATGCCGGTACCTTATTCGCATCTGAGTGAGAAGAGGAACAATGGTGTAAAGCGTATTTCCCAAGGATGCAACACTGCCACCCCCGGATTCGAACTCAGGACCCATGGATGAGGAATCCAAAGCTCTAACAATCCAGCCACCGCGGAGTGGAGATCCTACAACGCCGCTGGAGGTGGATAGGCCACACTCTGCGCAAGCACCAACATTACAAGACAGGCCCTCAATGGAACCCCGAGGGAAAAAGGAAAAGAGGGCGGCCAAAGACGTGACCTGGACGCTGACGCCAAGAAGATGGCGCCGGCGTTATGCTCTAACCGTGTCACTGAAAACTGTATGTGGCACAGGAGTAAGTACATGGGATTGTGTGTGATACAGACGATGACACGAGGACAGCTGGAGAGACTGACCCAGGACAGAGATGGCTGGAGGAAACTAATTATTGTCGGCGGCCTATGCCCCAGTGGGGGCGGAAGGCAGGCATGAGTGAGTGAGTAAGTGAGTGAGTGAGTGAGTGAGACTGAACTAGTAAAGTAGGGTCACTGCGATGAAGTGACAGTGTGCACGTAGCTCTCACTCAACCACGTTCTTTTTCTAAATGCGCACCTAGTGAAAAGTAGACGATAGTTGGGTTTTTTTTTGCACACACACACACACGCGCGCGCACACGCACACAGGCACACAGGCACACACGCGCGTGCACGCTCAGGTACACACGTACGCTCGCCCGCACACACACACATGCACGCTTAACAGTGTGCGCATTTCCGTATAGGCTTACATAACTCATACTTACGTACCTACAAAGTGGTAGCTGCAAAATGCACTGAAAATAGCACGCTCTCTCTCTCTCTCTCTCTCTCTCTCTCTCTTTCTCTCTCTCTCTCTCTCTCTCTCTCT
>JBDFRD010595928.1:0-27959 GCA_039654405.1 Bullina lineata | reverse complement strand
TCCACCCCCCCCCCCCCCCCCCCCCACACACACACACATCCTTTTTTATAGGAAAAAAAGGCGCTAGCCTCAGGCATTCCGCTCATGAACAGGTGGATGTCTAGGCTAGGCTTAGACTAGAGTTCAGCTTCAACTCCGCTTATTATTCCATAGAATAAGTAAAAGTGGGCGAACATCTATATTGTTTAAACTTTCTTTGCTGGTAATTTCCGTTGTTAGAGCCTACACATTAATACATGTAATTCCCCACAAAATAAAATGCTCAAGCAAAAGCAACGATAGGTTAATTCCATTTAGTAAACGAACAGAAAGTAGTCCGTGTGTTGACAATGTCAAGGCAGGCATCCGATATGAGGTTCATCAAAGACAGACGTCGCATTGAGTCTATGGAAAATTATAGATCCGTAGCAACACTAACAAATCATGTGATGTTATAACACGCAATGTGGACTACGTTACAGAATTCGACCGGCTCCCCGAGGCCGCGCATAACCAATTGAACTTATTCCGTTTGACGCAAGCAACTGCCTCGGTTAGCGTTAAGTTTGTGTGACGTGCACAATTCGAACACATGCATTATTTTCTCGACAATAAATTAATGTTTCTTTAGGCCAAGATTACGCACACGAATTTATTGCAGGCTGTTTTGGACCGAGGGACGAACTAATTTCAAGGACAAACTCGCGTTTTCATAATTTCTCTAGTCTTATGCTTGTTTCGGTAAGACGTTCACTTTCTGAGCAAATGGGAACAGCATTTTTTTTTTCTCTGCGAATTGATCTTTATTCACCCCTGGCTCCAACTGAGTAGTGCGGAGTCTAAATGCCGAGGTCTGTTGGAGATGAGCTATGCAATCAGAGATCCCGTGTATTCGTTCCGCACGTTATAAGATCCCTTGGCTTGAGAGTCCAAAATCATACAAGAGTAGGAAAGTGCCGCGGTCCGGGCAACATTTCTAAATTTCAAAAATTGTACCATGAATGCCCCACTCCCCATCGCACTGCAGGTCAGACTAGTTCCAAACGCATTAACCATGTCCTTCATTTGGAATAAAACAAGAATGACCCAGAGAGAGGAACAGCGCCCCTGTGCAAAGCGTTGTTTCTTGCCCAGGCAAAGCACTCTGCTTCGATCGTCTACTTTAAAGACGAAGAGCCGTATCACTGCATTTGAAAATACATGTAAATATATACATGTATATTTATTCTTCCACTTTTCTCAAAACTAACACCAACAGTTTAGACAAACTTACTTGAATACTTGTGCCAAAACGCTACTTATCTAGTAAAGATGAGTCGGTAGTATCAGCTTCAAATCCAAGTACCGGTACCTATTATATGTACTGATAAGGGCTCAAGTTATATTCTCGACCAACTCAAAACATTACAACTAGGTTTCTGGGGAAAAGACACGACAGAAATGTAGACAAAAGGGGTGTCCCTGATAAGGATATCAAAGTAAGCACGAGGCTTTAAATTGCATGTGTATCCAGCTAAAAGAAAATGGGTCGAGGCGTCTTGAAACAGAACGGCACCCTGACTTCCGCATCCACACATGAATTTGAGAAAGAAGTAAATGGAAACGCGAGATGTAAAGCAAAGTATTATAAACGTTTTATTTTTTCCTCAAGTCTTGGGACAGGTGAATGGATGAACAAAGCAAAAAAAAAAACAAAAAAAAACCCAATAATATACAAACACATCTGTAACTCATCATGGACTACAAAATACTGTATCAGCTTGCATAAATCTTATGTAACTTGTACACGGATTTTGTTACTTTCTTTTTTCGTCATACACACACAGGAAAAGTCTACAACATTTGCCAAGTGCTTGCTTCCTCATTCAATAACTTCTGAACATACAGTTTGCACACAACTTTCTGAAACAAAGAAAGAAATTGCAATTGAAAAAAAGAAGTAGATCTATACGAATGTGATGTTAAGGTCACAGTTTCAATGATGATGCCCATAGATGGTTTGGAGTAATTTTCTTCTCACTGACATAGCTAAAAAAAAATAGCTGCCCCTTCTTATCCCCATGCTATTTCTCGGCGATTGGAGATGATGAATTAAGGACAACAATATCATGACGTGCCATGTAAAGTACAGTACATGTAATGTAACGTAAGCTGGTACTTGTGATACAGCTTCAAGACCCAAAGACAGAAATATTCACACATTTCTGTTTGTTGAAAGGGTAAGGAATCTAAGTGTTTAAAGTTAAAGGGACTTCTTCCCGGTGACAGACTTAGATGGGCTTTGTAATGGACATTGATGGGCTTTGACACTATCAAACTGTGGTGAAGCACGAAGGTACTTGGAAGATGCACAACGATTCATACCAAAAACAGTACACATTTCCTTCAGTACTTATAGCCATGAGCTACTTTCCTGCATCCAAGAAGACGTACTACATGTATTAATGCTATCAGTTATTAAAAGGAAACCTTTTTTCAAATCTTCAAATTTAATGTGACTTGATTTGACCTTTTCACGATTATGAAAAATACTTGCACAACACCATGAAATGCAAAGAAAGTAAGATTCGTTTAAATAAAAAAAACAACCTCAACACAAACAATTGTTTGCACCACCTACAAGTTCTCTGTGTCCATTGCCAGTTATCAAATGCCCTTGCCTTATCTCCAACCCTGCCGGTCTCTTATCACACTACACTAGAATTTGATTCCAGGTCCCATAGATTTGTTCTAAAACGGTGACTGGTGTGGTTTACACACAACTAATGACAGTTATGACTCCATGATGTTTCAATAACAACCAAACAATAAATCATACATTCAAGACAATCCATCAGTGATTGATTTCTTGCAACTGCACAACCAAAAAAATGACGTGTGATCGGAACAAATACTTTTACTTTCAGCGAGCCAAACTTGTCAGTTGTCTTCATGTGTCCCTTCACTTAAATATCAAACTTGTATGACACTCGCAACAGCCAATGCTATTCAAAAAAGATGTCCTAATTAAAATGTAGCTTGGATCATCAATTTTAATTGTTGTGACAGCCATTTCTCCCCATTGTATTTTCTGCCCCGACCTCTGCTCTTTTCAAACAACGGCAGTAGGCCTACACGTCACTGAGCATATATATGCGTGTATTTGTCAAAGGTTCCAAAAAAATACTAATGAGTAGTAAGCTTGAAAAACTCCTCAACCAGGAGCGAGCTGTTTCTACACATTCTTTCAGGCAGGAAAATTACAACAGACTATCAACCTGCACCAATATAATGACTCCCAACTCATTTGGTCTCACGCTTCTTATTCATAATACTGTAACATATCAAAAATGCCCTGTTAACAATGAAAAAAATCTCAATTACTTTTCTTCATTTTTTTTGTCTTCTCATAGACCTTGGAAAAATGAAATGTTTCTTCACCAAAATGGTTGATATTAAAAAATAAAATAAATAAATAACCACTGCAACAAATTTAACCTTCACAAAACACATGAATACACACGTATTAGGCATTATTATACACTGCATCAACATAATAATCATTCCAAGCTGGAAAATATTTCATATTCTATGTTAAAGTGGAAAAATTGCAAATGGCACAACTGAAGCACCGTCATTTTTTAAAATCTAAGACTGCTGTCAGTTTTGGGTTTTTTCACGAGTGTGCAATGCTCTTCCTTATTTTGTGTTTTTTGTCCATAATAAATTAGTTTCTTTCAAAGACAAGAGCATAATATCAGTGATGCATATTAATATTTTTTTAAACGAACAAAAAAACATGATCATAATACCAATGTCGTAAACTTACTTAACAATTAAACGTCACAACTTAGTAACAAGTGGACACCTGCACTAACACATGTCTATGGCTGAGTGGTTAAGGCGCCAGTCTCAAAACCATAAAATTGTGGGGTCAACAACTTAGGAAAGGTAATTTACACAATTTTTTCCTACTCCAAGACCAAGATTGTTACCTACACATTCAACCAGGTAGTAAAGTTAGGACGAACTAGCATCCTGTCTGGGACTTGATAAACTCTGGCTCTTTCAGCCTTCCAGGCCTTGCTATATCAAAACAACCATTGTCTTCCTAGCCTGAAATGTATGAGTTTTTAACGAAAGGAGGGAGAAAGATATACCGTAATATATCTGAAATAAAAAAACAAAAACTCATTTACTCAGCCAGTCAAAGCATCAGTTATACTTTTAAATCAACAAATGTTTTCACCCATTACTGTCGAACTCACAATTACATATCATAACAGAACATTGTTTTGAAAAACTTCATAAAAAGGCATGAAATGTACACTATTTTACACAGCTTTGGATCTTTGTGAGTTGATTATCTAGAAATATTTGTAACAGTTTAATAATGTAAATAAAATATCACACAACGATTTAAACAAAAAATAAATAATGCATATGTTGAAATAGCAAACCAATGTAATGTTTGAAATCGTAGTTCTTTAGCCCTTTGCTCAAGTCACTTCATATAGACTTGAGTAAAGACTTCGGCCAATAAAAATATGCTTTTCTGACAAATCAATAAAAAAGATGTGGATTGAAAAAAGAACAATTTAAAAAAAAAAGACAACTTTAAGATTATGACTGTTATGAAAAGCTTGTACTTGGCTAAAACAAAAAAAAAAAAGAAAACGGGGGAACTTAACACAATTATTGTCTCTTCATCAACACCTGCAGCTAGGGAATAACTCATTCCTGAACAATACAAAGAATAAGACAAACACCCAGAGTCAATCAAAATCTAAAGAAAATTGTGGGAGCATGTCAAGCAAAGTTAAATGCAGGCGTGCAATTTAAAACACTAATCAAAAATGAATGCTGTGTCAACAAAAGCAAATGCAGTTTACTTTCTAAAATCAATTGACTGCAAGGGGGTAGAGCTAAGACTTATTAAGAGCCATGAAACAGTGTGAATAATATTACTATTCACTTTGCTTTTACATAAAATATAATTTAAGACAAACTATCATTTTTTTAAAATAAACCCTCAGCATCACGGGGCTATATTCTTCAACACTGATATTACACGACAACAACAAAAAATGGATTTAAAAAGTACAACTTTCATACGTTACTTTTATCAAATAAAAAGCTCACATGCATTAGGTCTGTAACAACATTTTGGGAATCACCATTAAAACTAGTGGGTCAGATGGGACTATAAAAGCCCATCTTCTCATGTAAAGTTAAATCATGGGAGCTGATCGATCCCTATTGCATCAATTTCCTGTTTCCCCATTTACAAAACATCACAGAAGACAAAGTAATCAGACTGGACTATTGTAATGGTAAAAATTTTCTAAGATCAGCTCCAACATTGACTGAAAGAGTGGTATGCACTTTTGAATGACAATACAATCTGTACTTCTTGGCTGGCCAAACTTCATTTCTGTCACAGCAAACTCTCACAAATCATTATTTGTTGTTGTTTGGGATGCCCACCAGTGCTTACACTCAAGGAAACTAGTCTTGTGTGTCACTGATTTACAGTTAAAATCAAATTAACTCGATCACTTTTCTTACTATAGCCAAGATCTCGCAATGCAAAGAACGAAGAACCAGCAACAGATTTTCTTGAAAAGAAAAAGTTGAGGCCTTAGCCCCTGTAGGACAAAAATGTCATAAAATTAATAATTATTCCCCCTTGCCAAAACCCATGAAGGCCAAAGAAATGGCTCAAAAAATTCCAAAAGAGCGGATTGATTAGCAAAATAAAATGGTCAAATAACTAAGAATTTTTATCAAAGTGCCCAACACTGCACATTGTCACCCCTTTTGTTTTTCAAGCAATGCATTACTTGTTTATGAGACAAGCTACAAGCTTGTGCTGCATATGAGGGACCTTTCACCTGACCCTTCCTCTCCTCAGTTCCCTCACACTGTACAACACTGGTCATCAACATATTCCCCATCACGCACTTGAAGTCACTCTTAACTTGGATCGTCAAACAAGCCTTTATGTAAACAAAGCCCGAAGAGGAAACCAAAGTTTAAGTCAAATTTAGCACCCCAGAGGCTTTCGGTTCCCCTTACAGCCAGCTTATTTCAGACTTAAAATAAAAGTTACTCTGACTCTGAAGAAAGCCATTGAATTTAAAAAAAAATTTTTGAAAAAAAGATGAGGAGAGAACATCACCTACACTTAAAGGTACTATATAATATGAGGGGGTGTGAAATAAAAATGAAAAAAAAAAAAAAAAAAACCCATAAAAACTAAATTCATTCAAATCCTGAGATCACAATAATAATGGCTGGACAATGATGAAATATTGCAGTTTTGCATACAGGTTTAAATTCACTCTCAAATGCATGCCTATGTCAAAATCATTCCAGATAGTTCACAAAACACTCTCATTGCACCTAACGTCAATAACATACTGTTTTTCATATTAACGCTTTGTTGTATGCTACAGAATGTAGAGGAAATATGAAAAAAAATAAATTGGTAGGTCGCAAAATATCTTTCATATTTGCAAAACACAAACCCATCATTCATTCAAAAAAGTTTGTACCTCTGACATCGACTTCAAACAAGAGATGTTCTTCAATGATTGGCGTGTTTTCATCAAAATGAAGACTATTTAGTAAAATGCACAAGTTCATATTGAAATAACATTTGACCTCGCATAGAAAAAAAGATGTTGCCTTAACATAAAATAAAGAATATGGCAATGAAACAGATGATGTAAAGCATGCCCAAAAAAAAATCAGTGGTTTTAGAGTGGCTCTCAACTAAGTCAATGAGAACATTATAATGGTTCAGCAAATGAAAAGCATATCGTGTCCTTGATTTTTCAACCATTCAAATTTTCTCCATTTCACTTTTGACAGTGAAGATTCAAACTAAAAAGAAGTGTTCAGGCTTCTTTAGCTGAAATAAGCATATTTAGCTTGGTCTTTTCAAAAACATAATTCATTAAGAGTGAAGATATGCTTCCCTAATTTCACTAGGCTTACAACAAGGGTATTTCACCAACACCTTTAACTCATTCCTGACCTGTCGGACATATGTGTTCAGCAGCATGCACAATTGTGTGCTAGACTAGGATGTATTCATGTGACAGTATTTATTCTATTTTTTTGCCCACGTGTCTAAATGAATTGAATAAAACAACGGTCAGAGGTGAATTTCAGCCACTTTAGAAGTAAAATCTCTTTTCGAGCATGCTTGAACATGAACTAAATCTAGTATTTTTTTCCACTCGCCAGGAGGCAGAACAATGGAAAAATGCATAAATTACAATAACTTAAAATGAAAGAAAGTGCATCAGGGAGAAAAAGTAAGGAAGTGTAAACAAATGAAGGAATAATAAATGAAAGAATGGAATGAATAAATAAAGTTTTGTATGTGTTCTAATAGTGTAAAAAAAAATGTGCTTAGGAATTAAGATTTAATTTTGTACACTAACAGTTATATTGGGATAATGCTGCTACAGATTTTTCTTCGAAAAGTACCCAAAATAGTGCATCTTGTGTTGCAAACTGTGGCCCAGACCGCATGTCAAGAATGAGTTAATAGGCAAAATTGTTCATACTTCATTTCTAAATATCAATTCTTGAATTGTTACTTTGACACTTATTTACCATCAACATGCAAAATGAATTGCAAGAGTTTAATGATAAAATGTACTCCGCCTTTTAAAGATTGTATTATGCTAAGTTTCCATCCACCAAGTCTATTTCGGAATGCAAAAGTAAAAACATCATGTCAGTTGGGGTTTTTTTCTCAAAAACTGTATCTTGCACTGAGAACACTATAGCTTTGGAAGAAAATGAAGGCCAAGTCTGACTATTGTATTAGTTAGATGGAATGGGAAAATAGAAGCAGCAAAAAGAGTTATGTGATTGAGTTTGTGATTTAAGGCAACTACTCTTTCAACTCAGTCAGACGACACATATGCAGCAGACAAAGGATGTTCAATAACATACAGGGCAAAGACAAATTTTCTTATAAGCATTTGTGGAGAAAGTTCTGAAAATGGGATACCAACCTCATGAAAGTCTCCACCAGATTCCCTAATTTTCTCCATCTGGACCAGACAGAGCACAACGCAGCTCTCCATCTTTCATCCTCACAAGTTGACAATCGTTTCAAAAAAATTCAAACAATTTAACCCAAAATAGTGTTTCCATTTGGTTTCCTTTGATCCAGGTAACAAGTTTGTTTATTTCTTTCTTTACAATCTCGAAGTGTATAAAGCATGCAATATAATTCTAACCAATTTATTATGAAAGGTGAATGAAAATTGCCACAAAAATTCAGTGAAAATTGTGCCAGTCCCATATTGTAAAAACAAACAACTGTAAAGCAAAACAAGCCTGAAGCTGAGGGATCAAAATAAATTTTTGGTAGAACTAAAACATACAAAACCCCAGAAATAACGGAAACATTTCCTCAACATTGCTGAAGCAAATTACTTAGTACGAAATGTGGTAGGAACATACTACATGTATACATAGAAATTGTTTCCACTATGAAGCTAAGTAAGTGAGACACAATTTAGGTAACCTAGTGATTTCTGTCTGTTTTCTATCGCTGCTGCACAGTTACACAATGTTGTGATCAAACAATGTAGACACCACCAAGTAAGTTGGACACAAACTACATCCAGACAAACTGCTCATCACAAAACTTTCCTAATTTGAAAATAAACCAAAAGACAAGACACAAAAATGCTTAAAATAAAGCTTCCAAATTCAGTTTTACCACCTCCAGTACAGATAAACTGATAAGACGTGGGTGCACACCAAACATAGCATTCACGCACTATTAGGCTCCTGACTGAAACCTAGATTTCATTCTCTACTCTCAAAACTATGGCTCATGCTTATTCTTTGTTTTCCTTCCATATTCCCCGACTTCGGTGATGTGGGATGTTGGGATTTTCTTGTGAATAATGATTACTGTGAATGTGAACATTTTCAGAATGTTTGGAGTGGAGTGCCTCAGGCAACCAAACTCGTTAAGCAGCAGTGCTTTGACACTGCTTGCTCTCACACAAAGGTCCCGAATTACACAAATGACCTGAGGGGAAACAAAAACCTCATCAAAATTGACACAAATGGGAATTCCATAAAAATTGCCATTTCCACTTTCCTGTGGCCATTTGAAATAGTCTGCCATGGATCCAAAAGCTAAGATTTGCTTTCTAAGCTTACTGCAAACTAAAGTACATGAAGCCTTAGAAATTACCTGAACAATCGGTAAAGATATTTTGTCCTTGGTAAAAGAAAAATTATTTAAAACTAAGCAATAGCCAAGAGTATAGACTTTTGCATGATACAATCCACAGCAAGGGCATAATAAGCAAAGCAAAAATATTGACAAAGGAAGACCTGAAATGTTGCTCCGACATGAGGCCTTTGCCAGCATATAGAGGAAGGGGTGTAAAAAAAAATGAAAACGCAAATACTCTAGAGCCCGATTTTTTAAATGCCCGTGGTTGCAATCAGGCATGTAACAAAGTTTTATTTATCCATTGTAAGGCCAAAAGCGGCATCTGTTTCATGCTCAAAACTATCGTACTGCATTTTACTAATCCTGCATGAGCCACATATTTTAATAGTTATTTTTTAAATGCTTATTTCAAAAAAAAAAAAGTGATATGTAAACATTTCTTAACCATGCCTCTGTCAAATTACAAAATGGATCTTTCAAAGAAAAAAGGTTCACATTCACACTAGCAAGTCAGATTTTTGCTAACAAATCAAAATCCAGCAGCAAATGTTCACACATTTGTAAAATAGATACATCCATGTCCTTTTATACTTCCCATCTGAACGACACATCCTTGTATTTCACTAAACTGTTTGTACAGCTGTGCTCAAATTAAAACCACTCACATCTCATTCATCAAGACTCATACTTGAGCGCAGATCCATTGACTAAGATTATTTGTTCTGAAGGGGGAGAAGGGACAACAAAGGCGCTAGCATATGGAAACAGTGTGTGACATTTAGCTTGGTAATCCTTGGCTTCCTGTTCACGTTTACCCAGGTCTCCTTTACACAGAGCTTCCAAAGCATCAATGCAATTCTGAAAGTGAAGGAGAAATAATTCGGTATGAAACATTTTTCTACACAATTACAAAACAATATTAGTTATATTCGACATGCTGAAGTGCCATATTTTAACAACAACAAAAAAAGATAAAAAATGCAAACTCACAATGCGTAACAGACAGCACAAATTTAGCATGGGCACATTCATTTAAATCGGTTACTGCATCTTTGCTTTAAAAAAAGTACTGTTTCAAGTTGTTAGTCAAAGCTTTCTAATTTTAAAGATGGTTGGGTCATAGAATGTTAAGACTGCCACTTTGGATTTTGTTTCAAACAGATAAGATTAGGTGGTTTGCAAATTCACCCGCGACCTTTTTGTTGAGATTTTATTAACTTGTTTATTTTTTTTTTTCTAACAAATGAAAAACAGATATGACTGACTCAATAAATCAAAACTGAGAACTAAATTTATTCCTCGGTGAAAAAGAGTACACAACAAATTGTACGTAATGGTTGGAAATAAATGTATGAACATTTGAAAATCAATGCCTTGTAAGTCATTGCTATCCCCCATCTTGGTGTACATCACAGGAGTGTCACACAGTTATACAACTGCACAATTATTTTTTATATATTTCCAATCAGTTAATCTGCCAGATGTGGTACCTCAGAGCACATCAGACTTCCAACACTTTTACTTGCTAAACAAAGCTAGCTATATTATTTCTTCATGAATGACTTACTGGTATTGTGACTCCCTCGAGTTGAGAATCTGTTGACATGGCTAGGGATAACGCTTCTTCTTGTCTGGACTTGTCCAGCTTGTACATCATAAGAGCACCTGTTTTTCAGATAGAATTGAGTATATCTTTTTTTGTTTCCTTCACTTAGAAGTTAAAACTGCTTCTATATTCTAAACAAAGTTACTTTGATTCATAACTAAGAGAGATACATAAAAATATTTCTCCAAAGCTTTCCTAGGAAGAAACAAACCATACAATCTTTCTTACAAATCAAGAAACTTACCAGCAAGTCGGTGTGGCAAAGAATTTGAATTGTTTGCAAGAAACTCTTCGTTGAGCTCCTCTGCAGTTTTTCCTTTGTAGATGGTCTTCATCTCACGGGCTATCACAGTGTTGGTGGGTTCAGAGAGCTCTCCTTGCTCTTTCACTGTAAAAAGGGTACTCAATATTTCAAAGACGATAAAGAAAAATTTCTTCCCTCAAAGTAGAGAGCAAATGATTACCAATAACTCAAAAAGTACAAACAAAATAAAATAAAAAATGTCTCTCGTTAAGTCTTTCCACAAATTGTTGTTGGGGAAAAAACAACAACTTACACAAAATGTTTCACAATGTTGCCACTGTTAAAAAGACAGCTTTAGATCTCTTTCATCCACAAACCAAAACCACAAAAATACATCATTGGCTTATTAAGGCAATGTTACCCAAGCTTGTTTGTAACATTATTGATTATGAAACAAATGAAAAAAACAAGCACATTTCTTAACACTCATATGAACTTCACATACAAAAAAAAAAAAAAGCATTTACACTTTAAATTTGCCGAAGTATACTTCAAAAATTATTTCTCACCATACTGAAGAAAATGGATGAGGCATATGTGGAACTGTGGGTCTGCTCTGTCTGCCAGAACTCCTCTCTTGATGGATTGAAGCATCAGCAGTAATTTACCTTTAGAGAAAAACCAGATACAAAACTAATGAAACAATGAATTAAACAAATAGAAAAAGTCAATGCTTGTTAAAGAATGCAAGATGCTTCGTTCAATGTTTTTAATTTAATGAAGTTACAACCGAGATATTTCAGCCCAAATATTTTAAATGTTTTTCATATTCTATGCAACTAAATCAATCATATTCACAGACATGCCAACCCCATTTGAGAGGCTTGGAGTAATCACAAGCTGAACTCGTAGTAAAATGAGGACTCAAAAGAGTAATTTTACTGTGTACCAAGGAAAATACCATAGAACAAAGAACACAATGGCAATGAGAACCCGTAAAGTTGGCATGTCCGTATTCATATGCAGATTTATACTTTTACTAATGACTGTGAGAAATAACATTATTGTTTAAATCTTAATAAATGGAGTATACAGTTAACATTCCCTTAAATGCCAACATATGATTCTCAAATAATACTGTTTAATTTAGTGCTCACTTTCATATCAGGTCATCAAGTAAAAAAAAATCTTGTTTAGTCTTTTTCACACAACAAAAGGCATCATCATTGCATCTTTTAAATTTTTTTTTTACATCAATTTAAGCAAAATAAGAAGTTTTTTTTAATCACAAAGTGCTAAGAAACTAACCCTTTCTTGAGTAGATTTCATAAGCCTTCACATGGGTCTTTATGTCTTTTGGAGTGAGCATCTGAAGTGGTTTGAGGAAGCGGATAGCTTGTTCAAGAGGATCGTCAACCTGGAAAAATGTTTATAAAAATGTCATTACAAATCATTTTGAGAGTAATTTCCTAATGTTACTGAATCGAAAGTTATTGTCCTGGATCAAGAAGAAAAAAATAAAATGTCAAAATCCACTGGAAATACATTTAAATGTTCATGAGGCAATGGTTTTTGATAAAGAGACTATAATATGTATGAAAATCATGGACCGTAATAAAAACTAATTCAGATTTATAACCATGACAACGACTCTACGTTTTACCATCAAGAATGACACAAAAATCAGTAAACTAAGGTAATATTTATTCATATATATACTACACGAAAGTCTCAAAATCAGTGATCACTTTCACTTCAGTGAAAAAATCTACATTGACCATATTCTACAGAGTTTTTTTGTCATGTTGAATCTTACCCTGGCTAATTTATCAGGTATCAATTCCTCTTCCTTAGGACCATCCATTTCTCCATCTTGGGCTTTATTTTTGTTCTGATCTCTCTTATCCTGCTCAGCTTTCTGTTTCTCTCTCTCCATTTCTAATTTTTTCTGAGCTTTTTTCTGTTTTCGCTTCATCTTTTTCAATTCACTCGGCGTCAGGTTTTCTGGAGAAAAAACAAAACATTATACCACCATTATGGAGATTTTGACTACCTCAGGAAAACAACATCATTCTGCTTAGAAGAGGAAAGCAGCAGAAGAAATATAAATTTCATTTTCTAAAGCAATAATTACAAAAAAAATTAAGAACCTTTATAAATCACTTATGTAATTTGCACCTTTTTTTTTTAAGTCAAACAAAAAAATCGTGACAAACTTTGGAAATAGTAGAACTTGCATTCATCACTTCAAATATATGATCTAATCTGTATTGTGCTAGTGATAGCAATCACAACATTTTTAAACATATAGTGGACAACGATTAATTTGAAAATAGTGATGAAACAAACAAAAAATAGCATCCCCATTTCTCCGTCTTTGTTAAAAAAAAGTAGCACTGAAACAAAAATAATGCTTTCGTTCATATGAAAGAAAAGAAACGTCTCTTACAAGCAAAAAACCAAATTTAAACGCTTTTTCAAAGTCGATGAAGTTGATGATTAATGAAGAGTTCCATTCCTTTAATTGTTCGGCAATAATCCTGGTCTGCACAGGATCTATTCTTCCTGAATCCGGCTTGCTGGTCCTTCAGTTTCTTATCTGTTAAATCTTTTATTCTGTTGATGATTCTGTTAAAGACTTTCCCTGGTATAGATAGGAGGCTGATTCCTCGGTAGTTGTTGCAGTTGCTCAGATCGCCTTTCTTTGGGAGTTTAATGATGTGCCCTTTTTTCCATTCATCCGGAATCTTGTCCTCTTTCCAGATCTTGTCAAACAAGCTATGCTCTACTCTATTATGCTACAGCAGAATTATAGTAATTTACCTGAATTGATGTCATTTTCTTCGTCTGCATCAGTCAGAGGATGGTCATGTAAATGTAAATAAATCTGAAGAAAAAAAAAGCAAGCAACTTGAACTGGGTGAATTTTCAAACAAGTTTAAATGAATCTATAGACAAATTCACATAATTATAATAAAAATTTATGGTAACATACAAATCTTTTTTTGATGATACGTGTGAAATCACCTGCTCAAAGCCTATATGAAGGGAATATATCTAGACTGTTTTCCTTTCTTGACAGATATCAGTTCTTGGCATCTGCAAAGCACAAATGGATGAACGCAGAGATTTCCCCAATATTTGCCCAAATTAATTTGTGATACAGTAGTCTCCGCCTAAGAACCCGCCCCTCGGGAGACACGATTACCATGTTCTTAGCCAGATCTGCCTCTCAGGTGGATTTACAGAGGGGGATAAATCATGTACACCATAACAGCCCTCGTTTCTCGCCACACTAACACATTAATGGAGCATCATCTCTATCCAAATCAATCCGTGATTGGCTTACTTAAATTTTAAATCAAAACCATGCTTATTCCCTGCCAGACTATCCCTGTCTGTAGGCTATTACGTAAAACAACGCAAGACACTGGCAGCTCCATTCCATAAAAACCATCTTTGCTCTGAGCCAGCGCTGAGATGCCACTTCCACTAAGCCTACATAGGTCAAAACAAAGAGCGGTGTTGCATCATGGCTTGTTAGGTGTGAGACTGGGTTGCGGGGTCACACGACATTGAGACTATGGGGGAGAGGGGGTGTTGAAGGTGTCTGTCAGAGAATAGGAGCGGGACACAACAACAAAGTGTGGATCTAGCCAATTATGACTGGTCTAAGACGCAAGGGCGGTGGGAGAAGGAATGCAGCTGAATGGACACGTTTCGAGCGACGAGAGCAGAAAGCTTTGGCCTGTTGAACAGGGGTGGGGCGATGGGGCTAGGGCCTAACTCTAGAACAAAGGCAGGGAAGCTGACAGTGTTTCTTGCAATTTAGGCGGCGGCTACTTTTTTAAAAAATTCAGTCGGGTAAGAAGACCGTTTTCTTAGGCGGATTTTTTGGTTGAAAACGGGCTCTTATGCGGACGAATTATATAGGAAAAATTCCGTTTCATGAAAATGGCGGGTACTTAGGCGGCAGGCTCTTAGGTGGAGACCACTATACTATAATATTTTCTTACCTCTAATGCCAACAAAGCTATCCTAGAATAGAAAGGATGACTTCGTAACGTGTCTTCCAACCTCAAAAGGCCAACATAAGATCTCAGAGTCATTTTCCGCATACAATATGTGTGGAAGTCAAACTGGTCTTCTATAATTTCTGTGAAGTGCTAAATAAAAAAATAAATAAAAGATGTTAAAGGTTATGACAATGTAATTATCTTGCAAACTAAAAAATTTTCTGTTTACTCCATGGTAATACACTTGCTAAGCGTGAAAGCACAAAGGAAAATTTATACTTATTTGTCCTTAACACCTTAGTGATCGGCCTGACACTAACCCTGGATCTTCTTAGAGCGAACGTACAGTAGAGTGTTTATCACTTCCAAAAAGTTGGAGTGGTTAAGATATCTAATGCAAGAATACTAGCAAAACTGATTCGTCATTTGTTCTGTACAAGGTACACCAAATTCTTTTCCTCATAAATTCTCGCACTCATCAGCGCAATTTCTTTTCTTTTGCCTGCTTGCTTCTGTTTTAAAAATAATCATTTTTTTTTTCTTTCGCCACTTGATGAATATAGCATTACAGATAACACTTAGTTGGGTTTTTATTTAGGTTTAGAAATGATTAAAATGCAGAATTCCACATAACTCCAAATGTTGCAAATGAATACACAAAAGCTACATCTTGTTTTTGCTTACTCTGTCAATTTCATGGCATTTTTTAAGAGCTTCACCCCATTTTCCCAGTCTCTTGTATGCAAAAGCACATTCTGTCTGGAACCACATACACTGCATTTCATTCAGATTCTCCACTGCAGAGATCCCTTCCTGAAAAATAAATGATAAAATCCATTATATATTTAATGACTACTAAATACACATACTTTACCTATTTTACTTTTTTAAGTAGCAAATTCTAAATTGTTTACTGTGCCTATTTGAAGGAGGACGATTTAACTTGGTAGGACTTACCCTGGTAAATTTTGAGCACATGTCTGCAGCTTCTTGGATCAGATTTGCACGCAACATGTATTTGGCACATTTAGAGTTGATGTAGCGATCTGCAGTGTCTAAAGACTGGGCTTCATCCATCAAACTGACTGCCTCGTCTGAATCACCCGCATGCTGAACACAAAAAATAAATTGTTTAAATAAAACAAACTGGTAAAATGTATAGGTGAAAATTATAAACATAAAAATCATGATACATTTCCGAAAGGCATATCTGTACCTGGAAATAATAATGCTAAAACTTTCATTTTTGAAATATTAAGACTGAGAAAAGACATTGGCCAAGAGCATCTTTAAGATTTCAATGGTTGTTTAAAAATTTACACAAAACAAATAAACAAAAAACTTTTGTGTAAGATAGCACGAGACATACTATAGCCCAAATCAACTTACAATAGCATAGCTCTGAATTTTCAGAAAATACTATTGTCATACACCTAGTCAAGGTTAAAAAACGCAATCAAACTTGGTATATGACAATGCCATTTTAAACTTTAAATCAAATTTTTTCTTTGTAAATTGACCTACTAAATTATTGCCTCCCAATTTTTAAAGAAAAATTTTCTTGAAATCTGATTTAAGCACATATACATATATATATATACATATACATAACTCACATTTGAAAAAAATAGAATCAAAATCTAAAATCTAAAACATAAACCTGTTCAAAAACATGGCCGAACTGAACAAAAATTGCCCACAGAACCAGAGCTTATCTTAGTTTCGGAAGCAAGAAGCATAACAGATGATTTTTTAAAAGAATCATTCAAATACTGAGCAACTAGAGAAGATGGCAGCATTCAGCAAAACCATGCAGCTTAACTATGATAAAAACAAACAATGAATATATGAGTGGCTTGTTTCGAATAACTGATTATGGCACTAGAGATGCTATGGTCACACAAGCCAACTGGATGCATAGAAAAAGTGTGGGTATGCAGGGGACAGTAACAAGCTCTACTTAATTTTGCTTTTTTTTTTTTTGAGCCAGCAATTCTCTTTTCAAATTAGTTACAATTATAGACTGATGACAAAAATACGAGGGTAAAAAGTTGGGGAATGCTTCTTGTTATCTCTATTTTCAATTCAACCCATTTCAAATTGTTGTATATTGTAAATCACTGTAATCTTATGCCAAAATCAATAAAACAGATACTTGTAAACATTTACACACACATACACACAAAATTTACCTTGTATATTTTTGCTTTGAGAACATAGAGCTCTATGAGGAGAGGAGTGTGATCAATGCCCAAATTGATGAACTCCAGGGCACGCTCTGTATTGCCCAAGAAGTCAAAATGCTGTGCAAGATAGTAGTATGTCCAAAGGAGAGCAGTCGCTGGTTCAACATCGCCTGTAAATTAAAAGCACTTGTAATGATAATGTATCTGAAGAATATGTTATAGCACAAATCTGCAATTTACGATTTGGATTCTTTTCCTACAGTTGTGGTTGGATTCAAGAAAATACAGCTTCAAATCAGATCATATGGTGATAAGATAACCAACTTGTGAACACAAATTAGACTTTATGTAAACTAACTGGGTTAGCTTTCTTCTTTTCCATATACCTAAAGACAGCCAGATGAAAATTATTTATATTAGCAAGAAAAGCTACAAAATATTACGCAGAATTACCATTGCTGTCAAACCTCCCTGACTCCTTCAGATTTTCCACGTATGAAAGCACTAGATCTTCAATCATCTTGACCTGAAAAAAAAAGAGGGTATTTTTCTTTAATGTTTTGTTTTTGCAAGTTAACAAACCTGAAGCATCTGATCAAAAACAAAGAGTGAATAAACAAAACAAAAAAAAAAAGGGGGGGGAGGGGGTGACTTCTCAAGGTTTCATACATGAGCATAAATGGAACTACCACTTACAAAAGCACATGCTACAGAATTAACGTTAATTGCATTGGTAAGCTTTTCTTTGAAGAGAAATTTGGCAAATAAACTGAGATAATACAGAAAGTATAAAACATCAAGACAGAACAGCAGGAGTATGTGAACCTTTGCCAATAGGCAATAAA
Organism: Bullina lineata; assembly: GCA_039654405.1. Lineage (NCBI taxonomy): Eukaryota > Metazoa > Mollusca > Gastropoda > Bullinidae > Bullina > Bullina lineata. The sequence goes on along the minus strand of JBDFRD010595928.1, from coordinate 9,881 downwards.
AATTATACCATAGCTTTGAAATTGGGATATGTTAGGCTTAATATGACGTTTCATTTGTGGGGGGCAGACTCATGAGAATCGAGTTGTCAAAAGAAGTCTTACAAATATTTTTAGTTCTGAAATCGACATATTAACATTTTAACACGTGACGTGGCAAGTTCCTCATTTTTCTATCACCAAATTCAACAATGAAATAAACACTGAGAAAGCCGTCCGTCTACAATCAAAGCACTATGAAGTACATCATTTATGGTGCTACATCAGGAAAAAAGATCTTAAGCTGCTTCTTCTTGGTGAGACGTTTAGACTTTCATTTTCGAACATTACGTGTTCACAAGGCAACTTCGATCCACCCTAACTCCTGTCTATCGGCCATCTTTGGGCTCTGGAACGAGCATGATTTCGTTAATGTTTACTCTTTACTTCGAGACTGTGACCTTGCCTTAATTTAGCAGTAAACGTTGTTTCCGTGACGTCACGTCCAACATCATCATTTGCTATGTTCTCGAAAGAACCAATCAGAAAACGAGAAATCACGGTAAACGAACCCACTTTGTTCTTCTCGGTCAATTGATAGTGTACTGTTGTGCGAGGCGTGACAGCGAATTGAAAATGATGGATTCGACAAATTCATAATTTTTTTTTCATCAAATCGAAAAAAAATTTTATGTCTGAAGGTGTTTTCAGCCATTTATTCAAATTCAAACCGTGTTTTAATGAACATCACCCTGCTTTTCAGTGGTCTAGGGAATCTAGATTTAGATACGGCAATACTTGCTTGACTAGATCCCAATGGGAACGTAAATTAATAAGTTCCAAAAATGACGATGGTATTATCATTGTTATATTTGAAAGATTACCCAAAACAGTTTAGTTTGAAAGCACAATTATGCATATTATTGAAAGTACAAATCATACTGAAAGGATGTCGGTCGGCAATGGCATCACAGTTGTTAAGGCGCAAGTCTGCAGTTAAGTGCGGGCAGGTGGGTGGTGATGAGTGGGGATGCCAGAAAGAAGTGCGATACTTCATCTTTAAGGCACACGCCCCTTTTCTTGACCTTCAACCTGAGTTCATCAAAATTGCACTGGACAGTGCAAAGTGAAGAGGATGGGAGACATGGAAAAGGATGGAAGGGGTTGGGATGGCATGGGATGTTGTTTGTTTGTTTTTCTTTTGTTTTTTTGGGGGGGCGGCTATTAATCTGCTTTCCATTCTTTTCAACTCATGGGGAGGGGAGGAAAGAGCAATAAAAGAGTTTGCCGTCCCTCTCACCAGATAAAGTGGCGCCACATTACATGTCTGTTCACCCCTACCCAGCTCCAATCCCTCATCAAAATCCTTTCTTTTCCAGGCCCACCATCTGCATGTGGTCTGACAATCAGACGAATTACATAAATATTGGCGGCCTACATCCCTGGAAATGTCAAGCCAAGGGAGCTGGAGGAGCGTGCTATGGACAGACCAGAATGGAGAGCCTCAATCCTCAAAGCTGCTGCCAACTGTGAAAAAGCACGACACCAGAAGCTCACTGATGCCAGAGAAAAATTACATAGAGCTGCATCAGCAGTGATCACAACAACGAGTCGAGACTGCGCCTTCAGGCTAGGACTGCAGAGCCACCTTTGTGTACAGCGATGAGCTGCAGAATCGCAAACGTCATCATCGGATCCGATAGACAATCACCACATACCTGAACCATGATTCATAAGTTTTTATCAAAGCTCTAAATTCGTTGCAAAGTCCAGAATCTTCCCCGAGTCCCCAGTTGGCATGTCCATGTAACTTTGCCTCGTGGGGAGAGTCTTCACCCACGTAATATCTGTGCACTAATTGCCAGAAGTGCAATTCACATGTTTCAATCAAATCCCTGTTCTTCAGTTGACATGCCAATACAAACTTAACATGGTAGGACGCTCAGGCCAAAAATGAAAGAAAAATGGCACCATGACGATACCTCCAGTCTCAGGGAAAACTCGGGGAAAGTTCTGGAAAGACCCAGGGACAGAGCTGGTGAGAATTTGTCGGTGGCCCTTTTATCTTTCTTTCTGAAGGTATCTCTCACTTTTGGGATGGGGAAGTTGCTTTCGACAAACGGATTGGACATCGTTGTATTACGCTTTTGAGTGACAGAATTTGCTCTGCCCACGTGTCTTGTTAAAGGCAGGGAAACACATCAACAAGACTGCTTTCAGGTCTGACAATCAGTCTCGCATAGCTCTCTGCCTGTCAACCACATAGTAATGTTGAGGCTGTCTATACCCGCACCCCCTTTTTTTAAAATCTCCAACTCAACTGTCATCATAGTTCGAAAGACGTTTGATATTTTGCAAAAATTTATACTGAAATATGAATAAAGTTGGAGTTTTTCATCGTCAACATGCATTGTAAGTCTAATTCAACCTTCTGAATCTTTGTTTATCAAACTTTTCAAAATAGAGATCAAAATATGAAACTGTTAAGTTTTTCACTTCTTTCGGACATAACTATGATGACACAAGTACAGAGACAATGATGTTCAGAATTTTTTTTCTTGGCTCTCTGCGTTTGATATGCTCTTTATGTTTGTCTTAAGAATCAAACCACTAAGGAACTATTAAAGTAATTTTTGTTTGTTCAATTTCTACAACTGCATCGTTATAGTTATGTCCGAAAGAATTCGGCTTGATGTTATGCAACATAAAGTACACAGCTAAGCATGCAATCTGTAAGTCTGTAGACACACGTTTTTATAGGAGTAGATATGAATACGAAAAGTCAAGTAAAAAAGACATTAAAAACTTTCATTAACTCCCAGTGCAACATTTTAGGTACCTATTGGCAAAGGCTCATATACATTATTTTACACAAAATTTAAAAAAAAAAAAAAATAGTGATGGCGAGACATATGATGCTAACCTTTAAAGGATCTTTGTATAATGATTTGATAGATACAAAAGATGGAGGAACACCTTTCCTCAAAGCCTTTTTCAAGTAATCCTCAATCAGTTCCTTGAACACATCACCTGAAGAGAAATAGATAAGCTTTTTAACGAATATACAGCCCATCACTTTTTACTAGACTAATAATTATTGAAAATGAATGTTTAATAATAGTTGATGGAAACCAGATGTTACATGCATACGATTTAGAAGTCTTGATTACATAAACTATTATCTTTGCCCAGCAATTTTTGCCTACAATAAAATGTTGCTTCAATACACTATATTGATGGCCTCATATAATATATGGTCAACTGCCAAAACTGTGCCACTCAGCGCATGCCTTCTTTGTTACGTGGCACATACATCTAAAAAATTCAATACTAATCCTAATGTCTTCTTGATAAAATGAAAGAATAAGCAAGTTTTACGGGACTGACTCTGAATTCGAAATAATAATGTGGTGTAAATTTTGACATACGTAATTGTGGCGATATACGCAAACCTAAATCTGGACAAGACCAGCATGCCAGAGTACGATCACCATAGAAGCAAAATTGGTGGAACAAGAATACTTTTTTTTGCCTAACATATTGTTGAATGTTTAATCCCATTCTTCAAATACTTCGTTCTATAATGATTTTGACCACTTTCTTCAATAACAGAGATAAATTTTGTAGTCTAATGAATTATTGTTTTTTAAATAGCCATTTTTATCAGTTTGTCATTTCTGGGTCAAAAATGATGTACGTAATAGATGCCATAATTTCACTGATATAAAACCGCCCGATTCAAACAAAAGGCCTTGTTTTGATGAGAGCTCACACCCAGTAAGCTGAAAACAAGTGGATTAACCTTGGCAAGTTCTTTTAAAAATTACTTTTTAAATGTTATGTTTTTGTGTCAAAGTCTAAAGTCTTTCCGATGTTCATCACAATCTGTGTGTGCCGACGTTTGTAACGAAATGGTACATTTTTATAGTCCTTTTATTTTTTATCGTGAATGAAGTTCAAGTGTTCCAGTCAAGACGGAAATTAGATGATGGGGTTCCTGTGTTCGAACTTCCAAAGAAAAGTGGAGTATCACATTCTCCATCCGGTTTGACAACATTAATTCTCATTCGTGTCAAATGATGTAGAACTAGACCTATCTTGTGGTCAAATGTATGTTCGAAATAGATGAGACCCACGTGGGAACAGATTAAGTGTTTCGTCCGGTTGATCAGATCTAGATCTAGTGTGTATTTTAATTTTAGTACAGGATGGTTGCTTTTTAAGTATTTATTTCTTATTCCAGTTAAATTTGTATTTTTTTTTAAATGATAACTAATACGTACATCATTTGACACATCTCTTGATGTCAAAGTGATTAAAGGCAACATGATCATCTATTTTTGTGTCAAACATAATTTACATAATTTAATAAATTTTTTTTCATCTTGGTACTCATTTAATCTGCTGGCCTGTTGGTATTCAATTGTTAGAAAATTTTAAGGTCTGTACATTTAGTTACTCGACTATTACATTACTTTTACTCTCAACAACTTGTAACATTTCCTTGATTATCATGCTTGAAAGTTTAAGGCTATGAGTGCATAGGCGAATGTGTAAAAAAGATATTTCCATTTTTCAACTTAGTGGTGGAAACATTTCCCTATCCCATCCAACCTATAATTTATGAAGTGGCCAAATCCTTGATCACCATGGCCTTGCAACGGTATCAATTACAAAATGTATTGTAAATGATGATGAAAGTTTAATTTATTCTCATGTTTCAAATGTATGGAAATTTGACATTAATAAGCTAGTGGTTTTCATTACCTTGCAAAATTAATTAAAAAAAAAAAGTTACATTTTTTTCATTCTATCACATAACTTAAAATGTATGCAAGCATCTAAAATTTAATACTATTTAATAATATGGCTAAAGCACCTTTCTCCATTTCAATCAAAACGCATGTTCAGTTTTACTGTTCAAAGAGAGATCATATTACAGATACCAATGTTCTGGTCTCTCTGTAGGGTAGAAAAAAAAAAATTCTAAATTTACTTTTCAACTTCATTTAAAACAAAAAACACAAACCTGTGGTAAAATTGAGGGGTAAACGCTTTGGCATTGACGCACGAGGAAATTTTTCAAGTACTTCTTTGTATAAGTTCATGCGTCCCTCTAGATTATCGCCTGAAGAAAACAAAAGCAACAAGACAACATGTTAGTAAACCATAAACAGTACATATTACAAAGTCATAACAAATGTTCATCTTGTTTGTTTAAAATACGGTGATTTTCAAATGAACCTGCTCATCTGTGACCTCAGCTGTAATTTTTATATATTGGATATTATATACTGAAACACAATTTATTTTTAAAGCTTAAAAGAAAAACAAATATCACACAGAAGTTCTATATCCACTCACCAAGGTTCAATGCCTTTTCAATATCCATGTAGTAGGACCAATTTTCTGGGTTTCTTCTGATGAGATCTCTGTATATTTCAGCTGCTTTTTCTGGTTGTTTCAGCTGCACCAGTAATTGAGCTAATAGGAGGAAAGATAATACACTGCCAATTAGACAATTAACACTAATGGCATCCCAAAAGAATTGAGTAATGAAACAAGATTTCTTATGTTTTAGAGAAGAATTTCAGAACCGCCAATACTTTTAGCTTTTACAGTTGGAAAACAGAACATGAAGACTTCTTCAAGCACAAGATATCTTAGCATGATATTTTTATAGCTTTTTTTTCAATTTAATTAGGCTTACATTTCGTAGCATAAACATAGCACTTCCTTAAAGTAAAGCAGTTCTCACCGATCCACCAAAAAGAAAAAAAAAGGAACTATTGGGGAAAACAAAACATTTTGTGACATACCCATAGTTTCTTGCACGTACAATCTATCCACAATCTGACTATCATAGTCACGGAGATGATCTAGAGCCTCTGTTGTCATTCCTGCATCCTGCATTACCATGTTCTGGTACAAGAGAAGCTCACTGTGTTCATAATCAAAGAAAGGCTTTGGCTGGAAATAATAGGAATAGAGAACAACCAATATTATTAAAATATACAGGGACAATTTTACTGTTAATTCATAAAAATATTTTTCAACCATATTCCTGATGCATTTCTCAATATTTCACAAGTGACAGGAAGGTTTTGCATAATACAACCCTGTAGATGCCTGGAAAAAAAAGTTGTGGACTTGAAAGCAGATTATTTAATTTGATTTATGAATGTGTGAAGTCTCAAGTTTGGCAAATAGAATATAAATCATGATAAATCTACAAATGAGTTAATAACCATATACAGCCACATCCCCATTACATATAATTACTTTAAAACAATAACCAAGGTAAATGCTTTTTAAATAAGTCATGATGTACCATGACTAACATCAAAATATGTATACCAAATGTCAGTGAACCAAACTTGTAATACACTTGCTCTTCCATCAATCATTTAAACGTACTGTTTGTGTTTTTCGGAACTCCTCAAGAATCTTGAGGCACATGTCGTAATCTTTTAGCAGATGATAAGCCATGGCATATCCGATCCACGATGCTCTCTGTCCCGGTCTCAGAGCAAGTAACTGATATCGTGTATCCTGCAAGAAAAACGAATGAAAGCAAGGATTAAAGTACCCTTTCTTCCAAATTATTTGGTAAAAATACTATTTGAAAAAAAAATGTAACCATTGCAGGTACATCTTCTTATACTGCAAAACAGCCTCAAAATAATAATGTTAGCATACCGGTAATAAGGTTGCTAAGATAAAAACTAATTGCTTTTGTGAACTACAATGATTTGATTCAGTGCATTGATTTAGTTTTTTTTAAAAGACAACATGATCATTATTAGAAAGATCTTGCCACTGCATAATCATAGAAAGATATTTACCCTGTATCCCTCCATGTCTCTCATCTGCACCTGAAGCAACGACAGGTCCCGTAAGATCTGAAGGTTGTCCTAAAAATAAATACATTACATGAAAATTAAACGGCAATACAATATAAACAAAAGCATATATAATAAGGTTTTGGTGATATGTATTATTTGTTAATTTTATGCCTATTTTCTATAATACCTGATATTACCTACCTTGGCTTCAAGATTCTAACCACTCTAGCCTATGTTTGGGACTGATGTTTCGAATTTTTCGCGACACGGCAATTAATAAAGGAATCTAGTATTGTATCTTTAGTTTAATTTTTCAACTAAAACTATGCATAAAAACATAATTACCTTGTCCCACTTTAAGGCATTACGATAACATTTGATTGCTTCATCGTACTTTCGATCCGATCGTTGAAGCAGACCATACACATGCCAACCTTAGAAATGTTAAGGAAAGTTTGTCTTTTGTACAAATAGTGTGTGAATATATCATTGCAATAAAAATTCAAATATGTAGTCAGTTCATTCAAGTTCTGACAACGTACATATATTATAAATCATTATAGAGTTGTGCCTTAAATACTCCCTTATCCCGTTTCTTTTCAAGGATACAGACATGACTGGTAAGGTCATTGCGAAGCCCTTTTCTGACAAAGTCATATGCCTCCTCCTTCCGTCCCAAACAATTTAAAGTGAGACCTTTCATTGCCAGGGTTTCTGAAATAAAGAATATTAACTTTTGTAAATATTGAGTAAATGTGGTAAAATAAAAGAAGGTAAGCACAAACACTTTTTTAGCAAAAGCTAAGAAGTGTTCACAGAAAGCTTTTTCAACCAGATTCTATTCACCATGATTATAATAACCTTGACTGATAACAGAAATATATACACAGTCAAAATATCTATAAAACTCTACAAGAACATGGAACAAATTCCTTCCCTTTACAAACTTACCTCCATGCTCAGAAAATTTTGGATTCACAAGAATCTGTTTGGCAAACTTCAATCCATTTTTGTACTGCTTCTGTTCATAGCATTTCTGATGAGAAAAAAGTGAACACAATAAAAGTTTTATAATTAAGAAATAATTATAATGTCAATTATGAAAATCCTGTTATCTGCTATCAAACAAAAAAAATGTTACAACTGTGTTCCCCCAATAATAAGATGAGGAGAAATATTCTGTAGAAACTTAGAAATATCCACGTTTTGAAATTTAAGAAATAAGAATTTAAGGAAATTGTGAAAAAGGTTTTGAATGGTTACAGTAGTTTTCGTCTTTGCATGAGCCCAAACTTCTAAACAACGTCTATTTTATACATTTTCTTAGATGTTGGATGTACTGAGTTCAGGCAGAGTATTTGTTTCGTACAATTCACATACAACAAAATTCCAAGAATTGTGCTATTTTTTCACTTAACCTTTTAAGCCCCGCGGGAGGCCGTGACCTACTTTCCCTAGCACCCGCGAAGGGTAAGCCAGCACCCCCCCGCGTTACCGAAGAAGGCGGTTGATGTGTACTACACGACTACAAACACACGCTAATACTAGTGCAAGCGGGAATTTCCACTAACACAACAGTTTTCTAGGTCAGGACATCCGATTGGACATTGCTAAAGGTCACGATCTAAATTTAGACGAAAAGAATTCCCGATAATTACTATTGAAGCAAAGAGACGTACGCGGTGAAACCAGCAACGCATTTCGACGCATCGGGGTTGTGCGGGGGGAAATGTTATCGACGCATTTCGACGCATCGGGGCTCTAGGCGGGTCACGGGAATCGACGCATTTCGACGCATCGGGAACGAAAGAGTTAAATTAGTCTGATCTGCAGTGACAGAGATTAACACTGCTGAAAACTTGGATAAACTGGATACACCTAATTGGCCTTAATGGAAAGTTACTCTTTTTTTCTTTATTATTTAAGGAGTTAATTGTTTTTTGTTGTGATATTTCATAATTTGTTTATATTTAGCTTAATATTTATTGAACTTGATTTATTCATCAAAAACACGATGTTCATGAAGGTTTTATTGGCAGACTTACAAAATGAGAAAGTTAGTCACACAGTTAATCCTATCCGTCCCATAGTTACAACATTAAACAGAACCAAAACTTGACACTTCTGCCGTCTTTGATGAACAAACAAAAAAAAAATGAAAAAACAGATAAAGTGATGAAAGACAGAGTAAATGAAATGTGAACGAATAGAAGAAGAATATGAAGGAAAAGACGTGGCTCTTTTAGTCTGGCAACCTAACAATTGAGCTATGCTCTCACATGAGTATTGTACCCAGTACCCAGCATAAAATTCATGACCTCCCCACCCCATTTTTTTTTTTTACAGGAGGAAGCTGTGGCTCTGCTATGTACTGTGCTCTGATGGCCATACGTGACTACGGGCTGAAGAAAGGTCAGCGCTGTGTGGTGCTCCTTCCAGACTCCATACGTAACTATATGTGAGTAAAATGTGAACAAACGTGAGAGTGGTGCAGGGAAGGCCAGAACTTCAAAGTTAGTTTAGACAATTAATCAAAGTGTTCCAAAGGAAAAACACTAAAGCAAACTTCCGCTCGGCATTTATGTCTTCTAGGGTGAACGCACAACAGAAAAAATAGAGAAAGACTCAGTCACTCACTCTCTCACTCACTCGGTAACTCACTCACCCTACCACCCACATACTCACTCACTCATTCAGTAACACACTACCTTGCACACTCACTCTCTCACTAACACACCCACTCACTCGTTCACACGCTCAGTCAGTCAATAATTCATACTGGCTCACTCACTTACCATCCTTCTCACCCATTCACTCACTCACTCTCTCACTCACTGTATATCTTCAATGCAGGTCGAAATTCCTGAGTGATGATTGGATGAGCCAGAGAGACTTTCTGGAACTGGAGCAGTCGGCGGACAGTGGCAAGGAAGGGTAAGTTGGAGTTCAAAACTTTCATGGGCGGAACAAATGAACAAAATTTGTGTTTGCTGGAAAAAACATGCATGATTTGATGAGATGGTTTTTAAATTGGACTACTTTGTTTGTTCATTATCTCTC
>JBDFRD010595817.1:0-16546 GCA_039654405.1 Bullina lineata | reverse complement strand
AGAAAGAGAGAAAGAAAGTGAGTGAGTGAGTGTGGGTGTGTGGGTGCGCACGCGCGCGCTTCCGTGTTGATCTCTAAATGTGGCACATTTATTTTTATTTTATCTGGCATTCTGTCATCGAGCAAGCAAGTTAGGAAACATGGAGTCAATCTTTCATGAAAAGGTAGGTTAGCTTTAGATCTGGCCTATCTACAGTTACAGAGCACGAATTCTATTTTATATATAACCATAGCATTGTAATATTTATCAAGGCAAATACCAAAACTCAAAAGAAGATAGACTCTAGATTTCACTTACATACAGATGCCCATCCTGATTTAGAAGAAATCTATAAAAATCATTGTTAGATTCCAATTTGTAGAAGATCTCTAGAATCTAGAGTATAGATTATAGAGATAGAATCTAGATTCTAGGATAAAATGAAACTGAAATGGATAGGTCCAGTAGTCTAGTAAAATAGAGAGAAATCTAGATCTATAATAATCTAGGCTTATATCTAGATCTATTGATGATTAATTGATTACAATCAAACCTGCCCAAGGTGGAAACGGAAGGGAAGGGGAAAAAAAGTTTCCGTCTTGCGCAGGTTCTGTCGGTTTCTTTCATTAGTTTTCCGGTCCTGGATGCTTGCAGGTCCGATATCGCCGACAGACTAGGCAAGGCCATTGCAGTGGTCCTTGTATAGGGGAGGGCGTGGGCGGGGCTGCTATAGTCTTAGATAGCCTGGAGTAAAATGCTGATTGGTTCTCTGTCGGCGATAACAGACCTGCAAGCATCCGGGACCGAAAAACCGACGTTAAATAACCCAAAGAAGTCAGTGATCTGGTGTTTGGATGCAAACCAAGCAAGCGGCGACGGGACCACAAACCTGTTTCATTGTTGGTAAAAATCAAAGGCTCATTTTCACTGGCCACGATGCTCTGGTTTTACATCACAAGCCCTCACACGGTATCAACACTCATTTAAAGTCGATCTTAAGTCGCGTGCTTTGATATCAAACTACCCGCAGCCAAGGGCAATTGCATAATTTTATGGCTCCGTCGGTCTAGCAGCGAGGGACACAAAGAGACTGCGGTCTTTCTCCTACGATTTTCTTCCGCGGTCGGTAAAATGAAAGACTTTTCATCGTTCGGCACGTGTTTTAAAGGGGCCTGGGGCTAGTAAATTCTGTCTTGCACAAGTGATTTGCTGAGTTTGGAGAGCATTTTGCTTACTATTTTTCCGCGTTGGACTGGTTTCCTTTTTATACAGGTCAAATGTAGGAATTAATCACAGAGGGAAAAAATAAGATTCCATCTTGGCCGGTTTCCGTCGACAAGATTCAGTCTCGGCAGGTTCGACCGTACTTCATTATGAGGCAGAGTTGCCAAATTCAGTGATCTTTAAATTGTACAGTAGAGTAAAACAGATTGGACTTTGTAATTTATAATATTGTTCATAAATTATTTTTTTTGATTGATAAAAATACTAATGACTAGGCCTAAACTAATGATTAATTATATCATGGGTCACTTTGAATAGGACCAAAGAAAATGCGGCTAAAGTCCATAAAATGGCCTGAAATAGTTAGAACCTATTTTAACGCAAGTCTGTTTTGCAAAGGGACTTTGAAGCATAGATCTAGCACTCAGCAGGACTAACACAAACATGACTTTGCAGATCTGAATAACACTTTATTCTATTCTGTCTGTGCATGCCTTATCACATATTATATATATATATATATATATGAAGTCTGAAGGCAAGGCAAAGTGACAGAAAGTAACATTTCAGAACTTGATGTGGGAAGCCCAGTCAAGGAAAGGGGGTTGGGATATCTAACCAAATTTGGTGGTCTAGATAGGACTAGAAAGGACACAAGTACGATGTAGAAAGATGAAATTGGTGAATAAAAGAGATGAAAATTGAAATGGATATATGTAAAGGAATTACTTCAGAAACAATACTGACTTACATTTTAAGTGGGATCTTTTCACTGGATCTATCAGGTACAAAGGCAACAATACAAAGTTACCAGACTGTCTTGACACCTTGAATTTCAAAAACATTTAATCTAAATATAATACAATTTCGAAGTTGAAAGTAAGGGTGTTATATGAAAAGATCTGTAACAATTAATAATGGATGGATATTTCTACATTACAGGTGTAGATATAGTACTCACTGCCTCACAAGTATTTACCTCGGAACAAATTTCCCCTCTTTTATTTATTTTTTTTTATGGGATAAAGTAATGGGAAAGATTTGTCATTGTTATAGTTATAGAGGACATAAAATCCGTTTCAAGAGGAAAAGGCAGAATCAGAAGTGACAACAATTGAAAAACGGTTTAAATGTTTTCTGCCAAATTGCATTTAATTGAGCCGACTTGCATCCTGTGGCCAGTGTGAGAACCTTCTGCCAGTTTTTTGATTTGCTAGAAATTAAATTAAAGGGAAACAATGTTGTTTGTCCTTGAAAAGAGTCACATTATTCTAGTTTGGTAACCTGGAACTCACACTGCTTCTGTTCTTTGTTCCTTAAAATGTGTGTAATATAATCTTGGTTTTGAGTACAAGTAGATATATCATGGCACTTTTTCAAGCTAAAGAACCGTGGTATGTAAAAATATTTGTTAACGTCAAAGCTGAAAAACACAAAACATGAATAAAACCAAACATCTTTCATGGTTTTTTTATATCTCATCTTTGATAATTATGCACCAACAACTGATAATGAGAATGCATTTTCATAAAAATGGAAATCAGTCAAATTTGAATGTGTATGTTTTAATTCACAGCAAGAGGGCTCCCTGTGTGCACAGCATTGCTTGAATGCCTTGCTCCAGAACCAGTATTTCAGTGCTGTAGATCTCGCACAGATAGGCAGGAGATTGGATGAGAGAGAAAGAGACAGGATGGCTGAAGGTGGTGTTGGATCCAATGAATACCAACAGTTCATTGAAGTAAGCTGAAACAAAGAAGAAACAGTGAGAAAATTTTCAGCAGAGTAAATTTTTGTTCCAAGGAATTCTTTTATAAAATACATTCCCATCATTTTGGAATTTCTGTTACATGTACTAAATCTAATCTTCCTTTTTTTACTTAATTCCATTTGCTTGTTCTGTTATGCGCCATTGTCGCAAATGGTTAAGTTGTCAGACTTGCATTCAAAATATCATGGGTTCAGATCGTGGCCAAATAGGCCATGATGTCATGTCCTTACCAGAGATACGTGTACTTTATTTAAATGAATTTTTTTTCCTCTCTCCACTAAGGTCCAAATTGGGTACTGGGAGTAATTGTATTCCAAACAAATGTGAGGCCCAAATTTATTACGCAAATGGGAGTTTATTATACTCAAATCTGGTAGACAAGGTGGAAGCCTCCAAAATAGTTTTAAACATGAAATTGTAATTCACTGATTAAAAAAGAAAGAAAAAATGTCCCTCATGTTTGTCAAGGTATTAACTCATTCAGCACTACTGATAGGAATTCTCACAGTGGAAATCCCCGCTGACATTACCATCACCACGTAGTCTTGCATGAAAGCTCCTTGGTCTTTCTCAGTTTAAGCTCTGTTTTTAAAGATAGAGAGAGTATTTGAATACTGTAGAGGCTTTCGGAATTGTGTCTTCAAGTTAGTAAAGTGTCACACATTTCTGAGTTTTTGAGCTGCGTTTACCGGTTGTCTGCTGTTCTTTGATTCGTGATGCCAGTGGGAATAGTAAGCAGGTGAAGAAGCTATACAGTTTTGTTTTTTTATTCAGGTGAAGAAGAAGACATGGTAGAGTACGTTCACCAGTTGCGGCCAATTACGAAGAAATTCCCACAGTGGCCTAATTTTTATACTTGTTTCCAAAATCTCTGGCCATGCTCAGTAGTGAGCAGCATTAAACATGTACAGTAGATTAGAGCAGTATAACTATAACTGTTACTGTAGAAGGAAACAAGTAAAAAATTAACCGGTTTGTAAATGTTCAGTGTCACGGCCGTTGCTTTAACCGTTGCACTGCAACATGTCCTCATTGCGTCCATCAGCATGGCCACTGGTATTAAGATTGAGTTTTAACAACATCAAAGAACTAGTTTTGTTCACATTTATATGTAGCCTAGGTCTAAATAACAAACACTTCTTCATACACCAGATAGCCATTTCAAGATTTTTTTTTTCTTTAATAAAAGGAATGCAAAAAGACAAAGCCTCATGATAAAAAGTTAACATCCATGAGGAAATGAATAGTAACTATTAGAGTTAGAGATCTAGTTAGAGAATTCTCTAAAAATATAAACAAATCTAGGCCTCTTTATTTCTCCCATTTTGCCACAAGGACTTCTTCGGGACATCACTTTTTTCATCAACTTCACACCCCCCCTTCCCTTCTGTCTCATTATCATTTCACCATCACCACTGCTCCCACTACCATCATCACCATCGCAATTTCCCCTCGCCACTTTCATTTCACCATCACTTTCATTTCCCCCCACCATCACTGTCTCCATTCATGCTTGAGCTTTCCTCATAATCACCATTCACAATACAATTACATTCCATCACCACTTATTCCACTCACTCCCGCCTTACATTCACCACCAGCACTCTCTGACATTTTCTAGTCTCATGCTCATGAAGCATTTTGTCTTCATGTAGCATGCTTCTGTCAAAACTTTCACTGAGGTTAGGAGAGAATTGTCATCAAGGACCATTTCGATCTCATCAACGCTTGTTTCTACATCAGATTCTCTTTACCTCCTGTTTCTCTTGTTCTTCAGTTTAGATCTATTCTTTTCTTCCAGTTTTCTTTTTCTCTATTCTTTTCTCTTTATTCTTTATTGGAGCTCTATAAGTTTCTGTGCTTTCTTTTCTTCAATTGTTTTTTGCTCTTGTCTTCTCTTCTCTTCCTGCTTCATAGCTTTCTTTTTTTTTCTTCCTCCGTTTCTTTTATTTGCTGGATTTTCTTTTTCTCTGGTTCTTTCCATTTTTCTTCCAAATCAATAGCAATTAAAAAATGTCCTGTCCACTAATCAAGGATGTCGTTTCCTCAGGGTGATTTCTCCGTGTTCTAGGCTTTATAACTGGTATTTTGAATAGGTTGATTCAATCAGATAAAACAGGCCTGTCTTATTTGGGTGCTGCTGTTCTTCTAGCTTTCAGCTGTGTTCTTTGTTAACACTTCATCGTAAGATTTCCATAGATCTATCTATAAACTGTATCATCACAGTCATAACTCTCCTCCAGTCTTGTATAGTAAAGATTTAGTGTACTTTCTCTCCCCTACCTGTGCACATATCGTGGATAACTTCCTTAGTGCTGATTTAACTTTTTCTCATTCACTTTTACCTGCCATTGTCTACATTTCACTTTCGTTAGCACTTGCAGCAAGAATCTAATGTATCTTACCTGTCTTGAGGTGATTGGCCTCTTGAGCTGTCAGCTATGGACACCATAAACTGAGATTGAGGTGTTGTGACAATGGGAGCTGTTGCAGTGTAGTGATGGATGTGGAGGACGGGTTCAACCCTGTGATGGTTACATCAGCCTGAGAGAGATTATTTGCTGCTGCGTTTACTGTGAAACAGATGATGCTAGATTATCTGTTAGACTAGTCTGTCATATGTTCACTTCCTTAAACAGAATAAGATATCTCCAAATTGCACCTGGTGGAGGAAGGAAAAATCATGTAAAATGTCTTTTTATGTATAGACAATACAACATACATGTAATGTGTCTGTTTTTCCAGTAAAGTGTTTGTCACATCAATATGCAGTGATATATAATGTGATCCTGTACCTAATGCCAGGCTTCTGAATTTGCACATTGACATTTTTATGATTAATAATAATACATGTACCATGTTTGTTTGTTTTGTCTTATGTCTTTTTTTGTTTCTTCTGGAATTTCAGCAGCCTTCCAGCAATTATGACGATAGTGGATTTTTCTCCATTCAAGTCATCACAGAGGCGTTGTCAGTGTGGGGACTGGAGGTGGTGCTATTTAACAGTCAGGATCCTATAGCTGTACAGGCAAGAGAGGATCCAACGTAAGTATACATTTGTGTGTGGTTAATTCACAATTGAACTGACAAATTGTATATTTTTACAAAAGGTTCCTACTTCTTCTACTGCTCTCTTCACTTTGGAGATATAGCTTCATCTTAACCCTTACATTGCCACAAAAATAAAGTCTTACTGCACCCAGTTTGCCACCATAATTTGGGAAAATGAGCAAAAATGACCTAAGTTAGTAAAAAAAATTATATCTCCTAAACCATTAGAGCAAGACGCATCAAAATCTACAGACTATCTAGATCTAGATCTAACTCCTCTTCTGTCATTCTGAATCTAGGGGATAACTTTCCCAGGATACTAGAATCAGAATCAGCTTCGTATGGAACCTCCACATCACTTGAATCACTTGACTCCATTGTTGTAAACATTGCAAAAAATAGCGTAAAGGTCGATCAAAACATCACCAATTGCCATGAAAAAATTTGAGCGTAAGTGTGCAACACTCTGGGGAAGTTACTTGGATAATCATTACTCATCGCACTTTTCCGTATTCAATCCTTTTCACCAACCACTATTAAAACTCGACAAGGGTCGAAGTTGGCAATACAAATGCACTGTCAGGGATTCGACTAGGGTCGAAAATGGCAATGTAAGGGTTAAGAACAGTTAGTAGTATCTTTCTTTGTTGGTTTTTTTATTCTTGTGGTGGTATTGCACACTATTGTATTGTCCCCATAAACTCCAACTTTATGTCGTTGTGCTATTGTGTTCCAATATTTATTCCCATATTTCTTTTTATTGTTTTTAGTGGGTTTGTTTAAAAGGGGGGAAATTGGTGAGTAGACAAAAGATAGTGGGAGTATGTGCTCACTAGTTGTCATAAACCTATGCCCCTGTCCCACCTCTTTTTCATTTATTATTATTGTTGTTACATGTAATAATTTACATCAAAGGGATGGCTGCTAGACCTATGGGCTCCAAAGGTAGTTCTAACAATATTCATGAGTGCATCCTCCTCAATCTCTCTTTTTTTTTCCCTCTCTACCTTCATCAACTGACAACAGGACAAGATTGAAAAAACATGCATATTTATTCCTTTTTGTAACAACACGCCTTCCCTACAATAGCAAACCTGCTTCAGGCTCAAATGTCAGATGCACAAAGGGCACTGTATTCTGTGGCTCTTTCATTTGAGCTGAAAAGTCATTACTAAAGACATTCAGTATTTTTTAGGATGGCTATGGTCCAACGGATCTTCTTTGAAGATTTCTTCCATACAGCATGTGAAATAAGCAAAACTGTATTAATCAATAATATATTGATTCTGAAGGCAATATTGCTTGCAACAAAAGAATGATGTTTGATGGTTCACACGAGTTTTGTAGGAGTGTGGTATATTGAATTTATTTGTTTACTGTTATGCTACAAAACTGTCCTTGAATGGCTCTGATGTTATTGTTTGATATGGTGTGTGTATTCTCTGTGGTACAAGTGCAAATTATACTCGTATACCTAGATCAAGTAGGCTAATAGTTGTGTTCTATCTGTCGTATGTTCTGGACAAAATATCAATATTATTTATCCTTTGTTTATTGTCAGTTTCTCTAAGATCACTGATGCCATTGATTGATGGATATGATGCTGCTGGGGGAGATTTTATAGAAAAAAGATAAATGCAGCTAACATAACTCTCAAAAATAAAATTAAAAAACCCTGCTGCCTGCTGATTGTAGGGATGATGTGGATGACATCACTCTTAGCGATGAATCATCAATATAAGATCTAGTTATGTTAACGTAGGTGATCATAAAGCCAGTAATGGATTTTGGGAGGTAAATTTAGACTTTGATGCAGTCTTTTTTATTCAAATAAAAGCTAATTTTCTTATTGAAAAGCTGATTGTCTTACTGTTATGTCACTTTTAATTGCTCAGAAGAGAATTGCAAATGGATCACACGTTTTGGTTGCATCGTAAAGCTACTTTGGTCACTGGTACAATTTGAAGCTTGACGTTCATTTCCCTTCATCATGGTGCACGAAGTAAGTTCTAATTTTCAGTTTTATGTTTTAGGCACATGTCAGCTTTTATCTGCAACTACCACCAGCACTGGTTCTGTGTCCGCAAACTTGGGGAGCAGTGGTTTAACCTAAACAGTCTCCTCACAAGTCCTGAACTCATCTCCAACACATATCTCTCCCTGTTCCTCACTCAGCTGCAGAGAGAAGGTCAGTCAAAACATTTTTCACTTCCTTGAAAAAAATAGGACTAGAAGGAAATTTAGTACTGTTCAGTCCTTTTCTTATGGTTAAATAAGGTGTGTGGAGAGAGACAAGGAAGGAACAGGACAAACATGGTCAAAACTGGCAAAGTTAGCTGGGACAGAAGCAAGTGGAAATCCCTTGTGTGTGGCCTACACCCTGATAAGGGCGAGGAGCAATGATGATGGTTAAATAAATAAAATGGCTGCTATGAAGCTGAAAAGTGAGAAAAAGAGTAGCGGACAGTCATGCCATCTAATATGTGTTTTACATTTAACTGGGAGAAATCATGTGCATATATGCGACTGGAAAAGAAATAAGAAGTGGAGGAAATAATTGTGAAAAAGCACAGTGAAATAAACAAATAATGAATAATATTAGCCTAAATCTCGAAAAAAAAATCATATGGTCTGAGGAGGAAGAGGAATATCAGATACAGTAGAGCACATTTATAACGAACATGCTTGTAACGAATTGACGGAAATAAAGAACACATTTCTTTGCCCCAGTTTTCCTCCTCTTTATTTCAATTATATTTAGACGCATTTAGCGAACATGCAATAAGGAACTGACGGTTGTAATGAACTTAATTTTTTGTCCGGCAAGCACTTTTACCTCCTTGTTTACGATTGAAATAAGGAACCAGTCCGTCAGCGAACGATTGCAGGCCGTGTAACTGTTACGTGGCATTTTCCACAGCCGTTGGCCTTGCGCCACGCAACTACTGTTGAGTCCACACTATTCCATTACTTCGCTTCGCTGGTCGGCAGGTCCGGCGATTGTTTACACAAGGGAATCTCTGATTGGTTTTTCCCCCATATCAGACGTTGGCGGCTTCTAAAATACCAGGGAAACTTTTTCACACTACTTCGTCATAATCCGCTGTCTGTCCATGTTACCAGGGAAACTTTCTTCGCAATAATTCGTCATAATCTGCCGTGTGTCCGAGAACAAAGAAGCAAGATCGATGTTTCTTCAAATCGGGTCTGTCAATCAAACAAAAACTCCACCCCTACCTGCTGTACAGATCTAGACAAATTGGGAATGTACAGTTTCTTAATAGGCCGGGGTGAGGGGAGGGGGGGAGGGTAGCGCTTGGGGTGGTCACGGTGCTGTCCGTCAAATTAGCTCCTCCCAATGTTTTTTTCCACCAATCCAGAATTTTGCCTCACCAATCTGGCTTTACTTCTGAGTCGGTCATCCAAAAACCATCAGCTCAATCGGAATGAAACTTTGCATTTTTACCGTATATGGAACGATTCACGCAGGCTTGCGTGATTAGTATGGAAAGAATAAAATTCAGAATGCCGTCACGCAAAGGTTGTGTGATCCGTCGCCAGTGAATAGGAAAAGAAACAAACTTCTATTACTTATTTTTCACCCATCTGGGAAAGAAATAGATCGTGAATTGCATAACTGTGGAGGTTAAAAAGGGGAATGGGATTTGTGAGGGAGAGAATGTGTGCGAGAAAGGTTGACTGAAATAAAGAATTACTGATATAAAGAACTATTTTTTTTGCCTGGGCCTGTTCTTTATATCCGTGCTCTGCTGTATACTGATTGAATGGAGAGGCTGAAACTCAATTTAAAGACAATAATAATAATACTGTTTTTTCACTTGTCTGGTCTTGCCTGAAGAATACAGTCTCTTCATTCTCCATTCCTTTCTAGGCTACAGCATATTTATTGTAACGGGTGCTTTGCCGGAGTGCGAGTCCGACCAACTTCTGAGGTTGATCCCAGCAGTTCAGACAGTGAAGCCGAGGCTATTGACAGAAGGAACTGCCGAGAGTCAAGAGGCTGGGGTGGAAGATGAGGAGGATGATGCCCTGAGGGAAGCTTTGAGAGTCAGCAAGGAAATGATTGACAACGATGACACAGCTCTTCAGGCTGTGTTACAGATGAGCATGGAAGGTATGTCTGGGAGGAGAAGGTCCTTGTTTTAATTTATATGGCTGTGCGAGAAGTTTGGGCCCCAAAACGTTACACTTTTCTCATCATAGTTACGGATGTAATTTGTCAAATAACTCAGATTTAAAAGTGAATAATTTAGAAATGCTTGAACTTTTTGCTAATGTGGTTAGAAGCAATAGATTGGTATGAATAATTTCACGTTACATCATCTGCAGACATAATAATTGAGCTCAGAATACATGACAAATTATATAGTGTCTGTGTCATCATAGTTATGAAGAACAAGGTTTTGGTTAATGATTAGACGCACTAATGTCTTAGTTATACATGTATTTTGTTGACACAGGTACAGGTTTCCGTCTAGGCAGGTTTGAATTATTCATTTCATGTTTGGAATGCTTAAAAACTTTGGATTTGTGAATCATCACCCTTAGAAGATTTTGTTCATAACCATCACGACAAACAAGGTTTTGGCACAGCCTCTTATATTTTATTTTTTTAAAGGATTACGAGACGACATTTATAGTGGAGTCTGTAATAATTCTTGGTTTCGTGAAATTTTTTTTTTTTAAAAGATTCTAATATAACAAGAATAGTGGAGTACCGGTATGTAAATGTACGTGTCTAGCACAAGTTTTTCTGTTTGAAAATAACTATTTTAAGACAAATAGAAGATATTGTAGCAGAAGACAATATAACCAGAAAAAGATGGACATTTTACCTGTGTTTCAAAATAACTTAAGTACAGCTGTTTCAAACAAAGATAATGTTACCTTATCTTAGAGGCTAGTTTGAAAAGTGATCATAGCCTGATAATTGCTACTCCTGTCCCAGGTCATAATACTCAAAGTGTTGAGGAAGCTTCACCATCAACAAGACCAGTAACTCTTGGTGCCTCTAGTCCGAGCGATGAAGCTCAGCCGGCCTCACAGGAGGACTTACGTCAGAAGAGACTTGCATTCTATAGCAGACAATTGGCGCCCCCTTTAGATACTGACAGGTCTGGCAACACATCTGATTCCAGACAACGATCACCACCTGACGGGGGTAAGGCTATAAGTAGTCAGCAAAAAAAAAGATCTGCTTTCTGCTCACCATCGGAAAGATTTGATTAAAAGAACGTTTTTATGCTGTATAGGATATCAAATTTCCTCTTGAAATAATCCATCTTAATGAATGCAATATATAATATGTATCATGTCTATGTAAGCCTATGAGTTTTGTGTAAAAGTAGCTTAAATTCTGTAGAGAAGGATCAAAGTAAATTTAATGTAACCCATTATCTTTAATTTTTTATCCATTTCATATTTCACAAATCTCTTTCTTGATGAATGATGTGATTCTCTTTTTTCTCAATGAATGATGTGATTCTCTTTCTTCTCAATGAATGATGTGATTCTCTTTTTTCTCAATGAATGATGTGATTCTCTTTTTTTTTCTCGATGAATGGTGTGATTCTCTTTTTTCTCGATGAATGATGTGATTTTCTTTTTTCTAAATGAATGAAGTTGATTCTCTTTTTTCTCTATGAATGAATGATGTGATTACCTTTCTTCTCAATGACTGATGTGATTCTCTTTCCATCCTGCTCCTAGAACCCAGTGACGAAGATCTGTTACAGCAAGCCATTGCCATGTCTATGGAAGTCAAGCGGTGACCTGGCATAACCATCCAATTACTCTCTGTCATTTTATTCTGTGATATGCATCAGCTGGAGGCAATTTTTCATTTTTGTTTAGGGGTGTTTTATGGAAAGAAAAGTGCTGAGAGGTGTATTATATTTCAACATCCATTGCATCCATTGTAGGTGCATTGGGAGAGTAGAAATGCTTTGAGAAGACCGATTCAGCCTTTCTTATCCAGTGTTTAACAAAAATGGCAATCTATAAGACGTCGCGCTACATTTAGCATTCTGTACATCGTGCATAACATAAATTGAAGTATTTGCGGTTTGTGGTGTGACGAGCCATTTGGACAGAAATTTGCAATAAGAGAGACGGTTGTGGTATGGCAAAGACATAATTTGTATTGTACTCGCAGGCTCTTACATGAAGCAATATCTGCCTGAAGTCAATCAAAACAAAACTGATCAGTGTGTTTGAGAGATGAAAGGGAAGTGAGAGAGACAGCAGGATGTAATTTTACATCGCTGTGTACACTGCAGCACGCTTATAGCTCCTGTTAAAATGGGCAAGTGTTTATTAAAACATCTCAAACAATTCGGCCGGGGGGATATTTTATGTTTCAGTAAAAATCAGTTTGTCTGTCAGAAAAATGTTTTCTGCATTTCTTTCAGGAATAGTTTTTTTTTCTTGGAATCACTCAATAAATATTGATATTTGGTTAAAGATGCTGCCCACTTGATGTCTACTGCATTCACCAGTAAATAACTCTTTCTGCAGCACTTTTTCCTCTGTGCAACTTCAATGCAAACTTATGTTTGTTCAATTTCAAAGTTTGGTGGGATTTTTTTGCCAATAATATCTACATGTACATGTATGTGTTTTTGAGATGTCCATTTCTTTTTTTATTAAATTTGTTTTAATTTCATATTCATTTACTTTTATTGTTTGTGTTTTTGCATTTAAATCTCTTTCACTATTCTTTTTCACAATAAATACAGTCAAGCAATACATTTGCTTACTCTTTCTCTTTCTTTCTATTTCTCTTTTCTCCCTCTTTCTTTCTCTCTCTGTCCCCCTCTCTGTCTCTCTCTCTCTCACTTAATATCATCCTCCTCCTCTTCCTTCCTCCCCAGTAGTAATGTTGCTGTGACACAGGCCTACCAAAATACTAAAGAGAGTTGCTCGTGGGTTTGAAAAAAGAGGAAGGTGGGGATGTCTTGTAATGAAATACATGCTACATTTTGTGTGACCATCATCATTTGCCTTTGGTCTCATCTAGGCTTCTTCTAGTCCTCCCCGAACCGTTTTCACTTTTCTTCTATTGACTGAGTGTGGTTGGTCCTTGTGCTGTTAAAGTTAAAGCCATGCTGGTCCACTCAGCTGAAAGTCAAAGAAAACAGTTCTGATCAAGGGAGCAGATAAAATGAATAAGGATGGATGTGTAAGGGTTAGCTGCAGGCACACTGCAATATAACTCTTTTTGTGATTTTCTTTTCAATTAGTGATAGTTTTTTTTTTTTAAATTTCAGCGTTAATTTGTTAATAATGGGAAATCAGGCATCCCTGTTGTTTTTTTTTTATACATTATAGTGTTAGAATATTTTTTAATCAAACCATTTCAAACCAGTTGTTGACCATGTACAAAACCGTGAAAAAAACAGCGAAATGGGACTTGTTATTAAATTTAATTTCTTGAGTTTTACTGGAAATATTATGACAACCTGATAAATGGGAATCACAAGCATTTCTTGTATTATTTATAGGAAAAACAGTGACTTCTGTAGCAAATAATTTTTAGTTAAGATTAAGACGAAGTCTAAAGGAACATGTAAAATGTTGTTGTTATTCATCAAGATGTTTCTAACATCATGTAGAGCCTACAGTGTTTATTTCTGAAAAAAAATTTGTTGAATTTTATTTTGTAAGTCAGAAAAATGTTAGTATATGTACCGGTAATAATGAGAATGTTTGTTCAGTGAACAGTTGTTTTTAAGGAATGAAAGCCATTGCACTCTCAGGGCACACAGAACTTTTTATTGGAACAAGACAATGTATGTAGTAATGAAGGGATTTGTTTGAGTTTGAGAGGGTTGAGTTTATTTACATCAGCAGAGGATAGCCCTTGAATATTAAGACATTTTTGCGAAAAATTGGATACCGAATGAAGAAGGGTATAAAATTATGGATCATTGTACATACTGGTCAACCATCATATCAGTATGGAAATGTTGTAACCTTGTTCTATTTCTATCCAATAAAAAATATTTATATTCTCTAGCATAGTTGAAGCTTTCTGTGTTCAAAGTAGTGGTACGGGTACCGGGTAATTTATTATATACATGTACATGTATTCATTGGACACTCTCGTTCACCAGGCTGTGTTTCCATATTTTTTGGCACTTTCCTTTCTCTCCAGAAAATTCAAGAACAAATTCGTAAAGCATAGCAGTTCTTGTGTGAATTGTTTATGTTCTTCAGTATGTCAATGTTCAATGAACACGATTTGTACTTAATATGCCCTGTAGCATTCTGCCATAAGTTTAAGTAAGCTGCTTCAGTGCAATTAAATTGTTCTTGCTGGTAATTATAACTTCTAATGATGAAATTTGTCGGGGTTTTTTTGTTTTATTTTGTGAAAGATTGTTGTGGAATTGCCAAAACCATGCATTTATTATAGGCCTACATGTAATGTAAATGATACTCCAAAGAGGTTTACAAATAAGCCACTTCTAACATATTACACATGTACCATACATACATCTCTGTACATAAATATACAACAACAAAAAAACATTTAACTGATGTTATGTACATGTGTATTCACAACTACATGTACTACTGGTGTTTCAGACAATCTGGCATGCCTCTTAAAATGGTTATTTTACAGGGAGAATGGACATTTTCATTCATTGAGTAGGCCCTACCTTTTCATACTTAGTTCATAGAAAAGTGTGTGGTGTATGTGGAATGTACATTGTACATCATGTACTGAAAGTTACACCTGGGCATATCCCATCCCATTCTTAAAAAAAAAAATCTTATCGCAATCTTAATTCACGGTACGAACATGTACAAGTTATACATGTGTGTATACATGTACCAGTATTATTAATACTTGTATATTTTGCAGGTTACATTTTTCTGTGAAACTTTTTTGTCTTCACGGATATTAACCTTGGAGGCTATCACCACCAGCCAAACAATCTGTCTATCCTCCCTGACTGAACTCTACTTCATCATCAAATTATGGTAGACTTCTCTGTATCAGGATTATAGTATACATACAGTACATGATGTAGTTCCTTTCGTCTTTACAGACGGTCCAAGCAATATTTTGCTGTTGACTGACAGTGTGTTTCAGTCTCATGCTCATGGTTTATTCGCCCGATATTAGAGATGCGAGAGTGCGACAGCAGAAATTGTAGGTCTGCTGTGTCTGAGCAGACCCGTTAAAGTTAAAGACAACACTTTGCCCAGATGCGCTGTTCATCTTCGTCCACTCTAGTTTTAAATTGTTTTATCCAAAGGAAGGACATGGTCAATACGTTTTGAAATACGTGTAGTCCGACTGCAGGAAATGCCGTAAAGCAGATTGATGTAATCTCCATACCATTACATTGTTGTACCAGCCGCCCTCGAGTCCCCGCTCCTGATTTTCTGACTGCGTTTCCTCCCATAGTCTGACCTCCCGAGTTAAAGCCTCAAGACAGTGGGAACAGTAGCAGCAGGCACACGGTCTTCTGTCAATGGTTATGTTATACATGTACAACATACATGTCATGTATTACCGGGGTATATTAATTTATGACCGACACGTAATTTGAAAGAAATTGTTTAGCACGCGGCAGATGATGTACATTGTATGTGCCCCACACCGAAAGTTACAGCTGGAGTTTATCCCAATTTTGGTAGTGCGAAGCGGAACAAGTTTTTTACATCGTCTCCTAAACTAAACATGATGCATGGTAGTCTGTCGTAGGTGTGGGGAGGGATTAATAGTACATGTTAATATACAATGTAACTTAATATTATTATAATACTACTAATACTAATAATAGTGTAAAGTGTCTTTCCCAGTTTAGGACACGACACGGTCATTCGGAATTGAACCCAGGACCCTTGGATTCGGAGTCAAGTCCAACGCTCTAAACATTCGAATATTCGGCCACTTCGCCACCCAATATGACAAAGAAACAACAAAATGTCTAGAAGGTGTCAAGCTGGTTATGACAATATAATGGACTTTTTACAGCGCCAGCGAAATCAAAAGGAATCAGATACTGTTGGCCTACACATGTGTATAATTTATGGGTGAACAATGCCAGGTTCAGGTTGGCGTAGATTCCACCCGTCTTCAGGCGGGATAAAAGGGTTTTCACGTCAGAATCAGAGTCGATGGAAACCCTTTTTTCCCCATTACATGTAGGCCTACCGGTACCGTACATTACTTATTATTTACATAAATGTACTACATATATGTATATTCTAGATCCAGATCTTTATTCGTGACTGTCTTTACCGCGTTTATTCAGACTCGAGACGATCGTTTCGTTAAGCGGGCCACTCACGTACGTGCCTGGACCGGGATCAGGCGTCCTGACCGAGAGCGTGTTGGTCCTGACGTAACGCAAGCGTGGCCTGGTGAGGGTTTTTGTGCACACACACGCAGCGGCCTCACCCGGGAATATTTTTCGCGCCACCTTCATACCGGGTATCCTGCAGTGCTAGCCGCTCATTTCAGCGTATCTACTGAATAGTTCT
>JBDFRD010595706.1:0-16553 GCA_039654405.1 Bullina lineata | reverse complement strand
CGATATTATTAGGCCTTAAAAATAGAAAGAACATGTAAAATTATTTTGCTTTATTTCACAATTTTAAGTATGCCCACGCCCGAGATAACTAAATGCGATAGACTGGATCATTTGAACATTTCGTAGCGTTGTATTTCAATAGGAACAATACATACCATGAAATCGACATCGTTTTTGTTTCAAAGCATCTTTGTGACAGGAAGATGTACTCCTGTGTAATATCATTTAATGACTTCACTTCAATGAATAAATACGACATCGCTTCGTCGTTGCTTGGGGAATTGACATACAAAAATTTGCAGGCGCACTTGTAAATTACAAAGAGAGTTGATTGCGCAGCATAGGCGAGAACAGACCGCTGGATTTATCCAAGACGCGTTTGGTATGAAATTGTGCTCTAAAAAAAGGGGGGGGGGGCACAAAATGAAACCCGACGATATTATTAGGCCTTAAAAATAGAAAGAACATGTAAAATTATTTTGCTTTATTTCACAATTTTAAGTATGCCCACGCCCGAGACCGCACGTCTGTGAAAATCGCCATGATTTTTTTCAGAATTATTGGTTTACCCGTTTAAGAGAACCCGAGCGTTACACGTCGGAAAGTTACTCTTATTATAGTATGAATTGGGGAAACTGAGAGCAATGATTAATTGAAACAAACTTTACTTAAGAATCGTATATTTCTTCCTTTCTTTAATTAAATTCAATCGTTCAAATTGTTTTGTATAATTTTGCTTTTCCTACTCAGTTATAGACATGGGCGACTTCAGTTTTTGTGCCGTTTCCTCAAAAGTGGGAAATAGTACTTAGAATAAAGGCCTAGATCTAGACTGAACGGTTAACACAGTGATGAAAACGTGCGCCTACTGTAGACTTCTAAATCTAGATTTCTAGCTGCCCGACAAAACGTTGACAATTTTCGTCTCTTTACCATTTTCTTAGCATGCACGCAAGTAATGAAATCTGAATGTCTTCGATTTACAGTTACTATTTTTAAATAGGTTAAAAATAGAATTTGTTCTTCACGAGAAGGGAAGGTGGGGTCAGTGTTTTCTATCTCTTTCCCAGCGACCGGGTGATGAGGAGCGTTTTTATTGTCATTATCAGAGTGAACATTTTCCGCCTCAAAATGGACTGTAAATTTGTACATTCTAGATCTAGAGTGTGACATAGATTTTGATTGTGCTCTGGAAAATCTAGATTCTAGTAGATCTAGATCTAGATCTAGAAGATCTAGAGTCTAGAATCTAGATTCTAGACAGTTTGTGTAGAGATTCTAATTCTAGCGTTCATGTTCATGAACATCTGTTTAGTAGCCTAAACGCAGTAAACGAGTTACTCTTGAAAACGTGTGAAGACCAAGATCAGACTGTCCAAACGACAAACCAAACTCAATCAAACTCACATTCAGTCCAGTCAGAATCATCAGACTAACTTCGATTTAGACCATCTGTAATGTATCCTGCCTGCACCAGAGAGATTGCCTTCAACCATTTAACGTGACTGGCCCCCCTAACGCCTAAAGTGAGGCCCGAAGATCTGTCACTTCACTTTGTCTCAGCCTCAGTCAAAACACCTGTAATCATGAGAATCACGGTCTTCAGGAATGGCACTGTTACAGGAGGAAAGGTTGGGGTCCTTTCATTGTAAACAAGAATGTTAGATTCTATATTTATAGAGATCTAGATTCTAGATTATATATAGATCTGTTTACTTACCGTTACATTGTTGTGTTGTAAAGCATTGTAGTATCTGGCAGCTGAGAGAAACTGTCCATCAATCTCATTTTCAGATGATCTAGATTCTATGTCTTGTCTTTTCAACTGTATTTTTCTTGGGTTCAATCAAAATACCAACAAACTTATGTTTCTTCTTTCAGGTCAATGTAAGTTGGCATCTTCAACCTTCACTCTCAGTGTATTATGGCCTCGACATTTCTTTTTCAAATCCCATTATACCTAGTCCCAGGTTTTGGGAGGATCGCTATGACCAGTGCTCTTCATATTCTACTGTACATCATTAAGGGCATGAAGGAATTTATATCTGCCAGAAGCCAAGAAGTGAAAGAAATGGGTTGGGGATTGATAGTAAACAGCCAGCCTTTTTAATCATAAAATAGTGCCTTATTTTATTTTATGTGTGTAGGGTACCTTCCAAGGTTTTTTTGTGATTTAGACTTCCAAGAACAATTATTTGATTACAATCCACGTGTCAAAACATAGGCTCAGCAAAAAATAAGACTGAAGTTCTGGAAAGTCCAAGAATGTCACTGCTGACAGGCTGACACACAGAGCGACACTCCTTCGCCTTCATGTTTGTGGTTGGCCCTGGCTTTGAAAACTCCAAAATTATAGTTAAAACGACGACAAAATCAACTTTCATACTGACTAGTTCTTTTTTTTTTTAGAAACACCAGAGAAGGTTCAACTTGCTTAACAAAAAAGAGGACAGGCAAGGGTTTCAGGGTGCGAGCTGTGCAAACTCTGAAAAATGAGGAACTGATCAGTAAAGAATTCAAAGGACAGTCTCTTCAGTTGTTAAAAAAAAAATGCACATAGATCTAACGTCTTTTATATGTTCACTAAAGCATAAGTAAGGGAAGTTTCGTTGTTAATAGTATTTATCACTTCTCTGCATTTGAATCCCATTGTTAGATCTAGATGGCAAGGAAAAATTAAAGGACATTGAAAACAATAAGTTTTACTTTTAAAGTTTGGCTATGGAAAGAGCAATCATGATGAGTTAATGTCACATGGTTAAAGTTGTGACTAATTGGATTTGTTATTTTCATTCATACAGAACATTATATGAGTGAACGTTAGGTGCGTGATTGAATGAACATGAATAAAGAAAATAAATAATAATAAACAAAATATGAATATATAGATCTATATATGTTTTAATCCGTTCAAACATGCTGACTGGAACTAAAAGACGAGAAACGCTTCCAACCTCGAATGCTTTTTACCAAAAAAAGCACAGAGAGAGAGAGAATTATTGGATCTTTGATAGATCTAGTTCAGTTTCAAGTTTTCACAGGCTCATTTGTGTTGTGAATTTAGGCAGCTACAATGAAACCTTTAGAATCATTTGATGCTGTTTTTCCTTACTACTGAGTGGCACAAATCAAACCTAATGAAAACTGTGAAGGGAGGAGGCAGGAAAGAAAACATATTGAAAATGAGAGAGGCACTGATGAAATCAAAACATGGCATATTCATTGGACCACATGGGAGTGTAGCAGAAACTTCTTATTTTGCTTTGCTTTTTTTTCAGCTTAGATTTCACAATTGTTGTCAATGAGTTGTATGATTAATAAAAATTCTTCACAGTTACTTCATCATTTCACTAAACCAGAATTGTTTTTGGCACTTTTTTTTCCTCCAACAGGTTTTGCAAGTCCCCCTTTCATGGGCAGCCTTGTTGAGTGATATTGGAGGGAAGTTAGACCTCAATGTATCCTGCCTCTACAATAAACATGGAGGCCAAATTGATGAAATTTCATTGATAAGGTGAAATTCTGATGTTAGCCTTATTAATAACAAATGGACAGGGTGATATTTCTAATCTACATCATTTTTTTGAATTAATTTGTAATGAATTATTCTTTTCTGTGCTAGAATTAAAACAGGTACCAAGAAAACATTTTTCATGTTCCTTTTCGTACATGAATTCATGAATGTGGGATCATAAGGGTATAAATTGGCATTACTCAAAACACTTTTTAAAATATTTTTTTTCATATTGCACGCTTTTTTCTACCTCATAGTAAAGAATTCTTGTTACGTGTATCTTCTCTCAGGGATGACGATGTTTTATATGCTTCAGAAGGGGAAAATTTTATAGGTAAGTTGTTCTTATTATATGTTGATGCCATGTAATTTTGCCATTAAATCATAATGGCCTCATTTTAAATGTTAAAGACTGTGTGATTTCTACCAGATTTTTTAACCTTCCTACAAAATGCATTTGTTGCCTCAAGAAATGAAGAAGCAATATTTAATCTTTTCATGAAAAAATATTCCATTGGTGTGCTGGGTTGGTAGGAGTTAGAGTAGTTGAGCAATAAGGGTCCAGTTTATTTCCCACTCACCAATAAAAAATTTCTATCAACATGAATTTTTTGTTTACCATTTGTCCAATTTTGAAATTCTTAGAAGCTATTCCTACCTGTTTCAATTAAATTCAAGAATAGTTTTAAAGAAGGATCTTAATTAGCTAAATATTTATCCAGAAGTTAAATTTTGATTATGTCCTTTGTTAGCCCAATTTTTGGGGAGTTCGCAAGGCTTGCACACAGTAATGTGTTGAAATGTGCAAGAGGCATCCTTTTCCAGACTTTCAGACATTTTTCTTTCCTTTCTTACCATCTTGTCAGATCCAAGTATAAAAGAGCTGAGAAGTAGTAGCAATAAACCAAAGATGTGCAGTGGGTATGTGGAGCCGAGCATTTTTCCTGGTCAAGGTGAACCCAGCCCCTTTGCTGCTGTTTCAAAACTTAAAGCCCAAAGGAATGCAGAATGGGTTACACTGAATGTTGGTGGGAGGCTCTTCACCACCACACGGTGGGTCCGTGTTTTGTTCTGTTTTTAATTGAATTTATTTCATCTTTTATCATTCAACAGTTCAAAAATGTAAGGTGACATTCTTTTGTCAAACATTGGCAAATGAGGTATACATACTTTATTCCATGTTTCTTAAGATCATAATATGATTCCTGACATAAGATTAATTTCACATGCTTATAGTCTTGTGGAAAGACTGCTGCAGAGATCTTGAATTATCAAACAAATTCATGAAACAAAAATGACTGACATAAAATCTTTTGTCTGGTTTAAGCACATTATAGTATATGATGGGCAAATGCTTAAAAGCTCTTTTATTGTGATCAAATATTTGTAAAATGTAAAAGTTTGAGTTTGGGGTTTAGCAAATTCATAAATAATTCCCTTGTCTCTTACATTCATTCTATAAAATGTGTATATGTATTTCTGTTCCTGCATGCAAGCTTAATGCTAAGAGTGATTGTTTTAAAACAAAATGTAACTACATTTTTCTTTAATGTGTTTTTCTTAATTAGGAGTACCCTGACTAGAACAGATCCAAACAGCATGTTGGCAAGAATGTTTAGTACAGAATCAGGTAAAATTTTCAGTCGTTTGTGTACTTTTATGATGAAAAATGTTAGGTCAGATACAGATTGATGGGATATGAGATTAGAGCAATAAACGTCTAGAAAGATTCTACAGAATCTCAGCATGAAATTTTGCGTTGACATTCTGTTCATATGATAATCTTTGTGATATGCTTTCATCCTTTTGTTGGTAACTCGTCTAAATCAGCTGAATTTAAGTCTTGTGCTTGCTATCAATCACTTAGAACTATCACTTGCTAGTAACGCAATTGCTTAAGTTTTAGTTGACATGAATTAACTATATTTATGAAGGTTTATTAATTTCCAGGAGGCATATATTTAAATAATATATGATTGCTTTAGATGATATTTGAATTTACTCTTTCACAGCATTGAATTATATGGAGTGAACAGTCATCTTTTCCATTTTGCAAGGAATGGCAAATGTAACTGTTTTTAATTTAGTAATGAGCAAATAGTTTTGTGTGTTTACTGCTTGACATTAAATAGAGAGTGGAGACCAAATTATCAATGCCTTTGACTGAATGCAGCTAAACCAACACAGATTTATGATAACTTTTTCATGAACGTATGCAACTTCTACAATTTCTCTCTCTTTTGTTTTTGTGGTTATGTTTATTGTTAACCCAACTTATGAACATTCGTTTCTGTTCATCAGGGGTGGAGTGGAATAGTTGTGTTGATGAGAATGAGGCTTACTTAGTGGATAGAAGTCCCCTGTACTTTGAGCCTATCATTAACTATCTACGTCATGGAAAACTTGTGCTGGACAAAACTGTGAACCCAGAAGGTAGGTCTAAAATATGTGAATGTTCAAAGCCATTTAATTATCTCTAAATACAGCACGGCATGCGACAGAGCAAAATATAGTACTTGTATAATTTTGTACTGGTGTCACTACAGTTATTAATTTGTAATTACATCATACTTATTAAGTATGGAAGCTGTCACTTAGAAGTTGTATGATTTTAGGCATTGAGATAGATGATATTTTTCTTTAAAAATTTGATAGCTTTTCTGTAATATATTATAACTGTTTTTGAGATGCATGCAAATCAGAAATTTCAGTTCAGATCATATCTGGGAAAAAAGAATTTCTCACAATTCATGCTTGCAAAATGTAGGAGTGTCATTAATTTTGTGAACTGAAGATTGCACTGTATACTTTGGAAGTTGAGACATAATATTGGATTTTGCTTGTTGGAATTTGAATTAGCTTTTAACTACAGTAGGGGAATTAAAACAATTGTTTAGATATTTGTTTGGGAGAAATGATTCTTCACTTTTCTTCAGTACATTCTTTTAAAAATAAATTTTTAATTTTTATTTTCCTACAGGTGTCCTTGAGGAAGCCAAGTTTTTTGGCATTAGTTCTTTGATCGAGACTCTTGAAGAGATGATTGAGGTATTGTTTTCTTTCTTTTTATTCAGAGATATCGTCATCAAAATGAAGTTACTTGTATTATTATTCTGTTTTTGAAAGTGAGACTGATCTCTAACTAGTCAAATTGTCTAGTCACTGAGCAGTAGGCGAAATTCTACAGGTTTAATGAATGGGTAAAATATGCTGTCTTGGTCATTTTTACACTTTGATTTGTTAAATTATTCATGTAACAAAATACGCATTTAAATTAATGTAGTTTTCTCATTCAAATATTTAATATTTTTGGACAAGTTTTATGAATGAATTAATGAAAATAACAATTTATATGTCTGTTGCTCATCTTGAACCTAAGAGTGTTCAGTCTTCTTTCATACAGTCCCACTTTACAATCATGTTATTACTGCGACAGTTATCAGTAATTATGCTAATTTAGCAGCGATTTTTGTCTTTATACTCTGGTAATTAATAGTAAGGGATGATTTACAATTTGACATAATGTAAAGAGGAGCCATGTGTCCCCACAGCAAGACCAGCTTCCGGATGACAATACACCTGTCACCAGGAGAGACCTTGTCATGAGACTGCTCTCTACACATACCAACAAAGAACTTCGATGCCAGGTAGATTAGTTTTGTCGATTTTTGTAGAACATTATTATTCTTAATCCAAACTGGGTTTCATGAACATTTTTGCAAGAGTTTGTACCCTAAATTATGAGCAAAATAAAAATGAGTATGCGACAAGGACAACAGAAATTAGATTTAGGAACACGCTGGCTAGTTCCTACAATATTCGCACTAAAGAGCCAAATATCAATTGGCTCTTTTTTGTTTTATCTCATTTGCAAACCACACTGGGGTAGAAGCTTCAGTACTTGCTGTTGTTTGCCTTTGTTTTCTGCCGTTCTTAACTCTCTGTGGAGTTGTTTGTGTGCGTGTCTGTCTCACCTCTCTCTCTCTTTATATCGCTCTCTTCTCTTTTTGTTCCAACCCTCTTTTTCTTTCTCTGTCTCTCTCTCTCTTTCATTTCCTTCTACACATGCTGTTGACACCTAGGTCTGGGCCTACATGAGTGTTTAAAGAAAGTAAAAATGGTTGGGGGCAAGGAAGGGAGCTTCTGTATTTTTTCCCCTCATTAATTAATTAATTAAACTTTTCTGCTATGGAATTACAATTTCTTATCATTTACTAACAATTTTAATATTTTTTGTTTCAAAAAAAGGGGATTAATTTCACAGGTGCCAATTTGTCCAAACTGGACCTTAGGCACATCAACTTCAAGTATGCAGTGCTCAAACATGCGAACCTGGCTGGAGCAAATCTGTCCTACTGTAACTTTGAAAGGGCTGATCTCTGCAAGGCTACAATAGATGTGAGATGTACTTTAATAAATAACATGTAATCATTTTTACATAACCATCAGTTAGTACTTGAATTTCTTATCCTCTTTCAAGAAATCAGGACAGTGCTATCTATGTATCTCTCATTCTTTCTTAATTATTGTATGTTTCCTGAAAAGGATGGAAAAGAATACAATTAAATTCTTTTGTAACACATTTTTTTGTTTCTTCAATTACAAATTGACATGCCTTGTAACTTACAATGTCACCCAAGTCAATTGATATTCCTCAATTAGTATGTCATATACAGATGCAGATTTGACAATAACAGATTCCTGTCTCTTTACAGTCAGCAAACTTGCTTGGGGTAAAGATGCTGTGTGCTAACTTAGAGGCAACATCCATGAGAGGTTGCTACTTTGAGGATCCTGCTGGCTGCCGAGCCAACATGGAAGGTAAGAATTGCAAATTAGTAAAAGAGCAATTTCTGCATTTTCAACTTCTCAAAACAGAGTTTCAATACAGCCCGTGATCACGTAGATGAAACAAGATGTTTGTCTTCTTTGAAAGCCTCAGCTGCATTGTGGTAAAAGAGATTGATTTAAGTCCTGAGGAAATTTTCCAAAATATGCTTTTACTGTTACTTTTTTGCTTATTCTTTTAGCGGGATATTGTATCAGTCTTAAATTTTAAAAAAGTTTAATAAATAGTTATCATCTGTACTGCAAACTACCATCCCAAACCTTGGTTTGTATAACTGTGTGAAGTGAAGTGGTACATTGATATCTTAACCCATTGATAGTAGTGAGCAGTGCATGAGAAAAACACCTAAAATTGTTTTCAAGGGCAGTGAATAAAGCAAATGTCTGATGTTTGAATAAAGCAGTTGAGAAATGTGAGCCATTTGATTTTCCCTCATATGTTTTATTTTACTTTCTTTTCCTTCCGCTTATAACCATAGGCGTCACGGGGATATACAGTCGTCTGTCTACAGTTATTCCACGCCACCCTCATTATATTAAATATATTGTTGCAGTAGCTGAAAAGCTGATGAACTATTTAATTTTTCTCTTGTGGCTGCTGCAGGTGCCCTGATGAAAAACGTGGACTTGGAAGGAAGTCACATGGCTGGAGTGAACTTGCGTGTTGCAACACTGAAAAATGCCAACCTCCAGAACTGTGACTTAAGAGGGGCAGTGCTTGCAGGAGCAGATTTAGAGGTATGAAGGAATTGGTGGTCAGGTGATTCTTGTGCTACAGTAATGAGTAGGTGCTGCCTCATAGTTTTGGTTGTGTTATGTACCAAATTATTAAGCTTCAGGTGTCAAGTATAACATATAGATAGGGAATTGCAGGAACAAATGAGTGGTGAGTTCTTTTGCGGGGAGATGGCGGAGTGTTGAAGGGAAAAGTTTAAATAATTCCAATAAATTTGCTTTTTCATGCACCACTGACTTTTATTACATTGGCAATCCCAGGCCTCACAGCACATGGACTGGGTGAGAGGCTGGAATTTGAATTTGTGTGTGTGGGGGATTTGAAACATAAGCTTTGCCACAAGCTGCAGAATTACATTATATTCGCAAACATTGCTATATGCCTGGGTTTATAACTTTCAAAACATATGGCAGACTATACTCCTCAATGATTTGGGTGATTTGTGGGCCTTGAAGAGGCGAATTGAAACTGCAAACTTCCCAATGTAATGGTTAGCTGGCAGAATGTAGTTCAAAGTACCTATTAAAACGTTTGACGAATGCGTTAAGTAAATCCAAAGAAAATAAAAGGAAAAAGGGTGGGACAACAACTTTTAGTTAGGGAATTCATGAGTTTGGCAATTAAGTGGTGGACGAATTCATGTTGCACTGCAGCTGTCATATTTATTTGGAACACATTTTCTTTTGTTTTTTTTACACATATTCTCACAGATTGAATCATGATTGCATGGAAATCAAAGTTTAAATCTGTCATTTTCTTTGTATTTCCAGAATTGTGACCTCACAGGATGTGACTTGCAGGAAGCCAATCTACGAGGAGCAAACCTTAAGGGGGCAACCTTTGAACTTATGTTGCATCCTTTGCATATGGCACAGACTGTCAGATAGTAAAGTCAGTCTGACTGACTCTACAGTAGTGGACTAATCTCATGTTGTGTGGCCTGGCACAAGGTTGTTGTTGATTTCATGTTGAAGCCAGTTGTGATGATGTATATGATGTAATTCACATAATTTGGTGAGCTGGTCTTTTAATACCCAAGTTTAATACCTCATTTTGCTTGAAGTTCTGAGCACAGACTCAGAAAGGAAAATGATACTGAGTATTATAACAATAAATCAAAACCAATGTCTAGTCATGAGAAGACAGCAGAGAACTGTCAAAGCTGAGTGGAGCATAATATTCACCATTTAACTTCACTTTCTGTCTTTACAAGACAATCTTTATCTGGGTGGTTGAGTACATGTGCAGTGTAACTTGTGTGTAACCAAGTAACTTGCAGCAAAATTAGAAGTGTTCAGGAATTATTTTCAACAATGGCAAACTTTTGATAAAGAGTAAAAGTTGTGTGGGATAAAACAAGGAGCTTGAGTAATCAGGAGATCTCAAAGCCTTTCTTCTTGGTTGAAAGGTAGTTATGGTCTTTTATTTAAAAGATATCTTGTCAGTCAAGTTGGTGCCTCATTTTCATATGGCTGTCTTTATCTAAGGCACAGTGGATATACGTTATCCTGTGGGGATTCAAGTCAAACACTGAGTACAATTGTCACTCTGCCGCCTTTAACCCATGAATATAGTTTGTAATCAGGAACCAAAAGGTCAAATTTCAAAATTAGGGATATATGTGTTTGACCCAAATATACTTAAAGATAAGACATTCAGCATAGTATTTTTCACCATGCAAACAGATTAAGAGTAAACCAGCTATTCTATGTTACTAAACACCTTCACATAAAAAATGTGTTTCTCACATTCTTTCTGTCTTTGTAATTTGATATCTTTCATTGGCTGGGAGATGAGTTTCACTTTAGTTTAGATATTCGTTGTGAGCCGACTGTCCCAGGAGAAAGCCGCAGTTGTTTTTAGTTCCCCTTGGGAATCGTTTAGTTTGTTGCTTATATCGAACATCCACCCCATACATTTCATGCATGCTTACCAGTGTAGAATACCTCAACTAGACTGTTTGACAATTTCAGGAGTGCTAGGACAGTGCTACGTCAATCATGAAAAATGCAAAGAATGAATCCTTGATTTATGAGTAAAAAAGGCAAGTGACTGTCAACACTGTTCACACAATTATCAGACGATGGAAAAAAGAACAGTTTGAATGTGATACATGTTCTGCGCTAAATATTAAATACATGTGTTATTTTTAAACCTCGTGGTGAGACTTCAGGCTATGAAGAGTAAGTCTATTCTGCATTTTACCATAAAATCTTACTTGTAGTTCCCTTTTAGGCTTGTTAAATGATAGAAATTACAATGAACTTGTAATTAGATTTAACATTTTAAGAATATCATTGGCAATCACATATATACAAATTAGATATGGTGGGTCAGTCATGTCATGTTGCATTGACTTTTACACACATGTATATTTCATTCATCAGGCTATTTGAATTGCTATGTTTGAATGATTGAGTCGAAAGTTACTTTCTTGTGATTAACACTGCAAGTTGATTAAGTCTGGAAAACTAATTATCCAGAATGTGTTTGCACATTGTTGTTTTATAACTGTAAGAGAGAAACAATTTTTGTAATGCTTTCCTGTATTTGTCAAGTAATTATCTGTTGTTTTTGGTAGTATTATTTTTACACATCATGAGAATATTTTACATGAGTGGATATTATGTAACAATCGTTAATATCCTAATGCCTCAAACTCTTTTATTTCATGTATGAAAAAAAATGTAGACTAGATTACCCAAAATTGTGACTCTAAACAATAACACCGTATAGATAATGAATTTGGTATTTTGTTTAATTTTTATTTTTTTAAAGGTTTTGTGCAATTTTTAATGTTGCAGATCATATGAGCTTTAACCAAATGCCTAAGTGTTATAATTGTGATTAAAGCAAATTTTGAAAAAGTTGAAGTTTGAGTTTTTAACTACAGAAAAAGGAAATGAACATAATGACAAGATATTCTACAGTTTGACTTATTTGTCTATGATAACATAATACAAATTTGGACAAATTTATTACTTTAACGTCTTAGAAAAGATTTTAAATTGGTCGAGAGATGAAGAATGTTCAGAGCCAAACGAAAGTGTAATAAATATTTAATTTATTGAAATTTCAAGAAAGATGCAAGTCATAGACTTGATATAATTCTTAATTGAAAAATGTTTTTAACTTTTTGGGCGTTGACTTTGACAAATAGTTATGCAATCCCTCTTTCTTACAATTATTTGAATGACTGACAAGATGGTATGACTTTTTATTTCATATACTAACCAGATATAACTTTGAATGTAAATGGTGTTGCTTTATTTTTTTAAAAGACTGAAAAGATGCTCTTGGTGAAGTTAAAGTTATTGAGGAATATTAACTTGTTCTTTCATTTCCATTTTTTTTTGTTTTTTAATCTTTATTTCGTCTTATTTAGAGAGGTAGGACGAGCATCACAGTATGCATCAATGTTCATTTTGGGATCTAAGTATTACATCTGTTTGTCACTTTTTCCAGTATGCATCAATGTTCATTTTGGGACCTAAGTATTACATCTGTTTGTCACTTTTTCCAGTATGCATCAATGTTCATTTTGGGATCTAAGTACTACATCTGTTTGTCACTTTTTCCAGTATCCATCAATGTTCATTTTGGGATCTAAGTATTACATCTGTTTGTCACTGTTTCTTTAGTTGAGAGTTGTGATTTGGGATTATGAGAGACAAGAGTAATGGCATTTAATCGTATTATAAGTTCAAGTAAGGTCAATGGCATAAGTTATTTAATTAAAAATATCGCCATGAGATCATTGCTTGTGCCGAATTTACATTCCCCCATCATATTAAGTCCTGTTGTCAGTTTTTTAAGCCACAAAACAGAACTATATTAGTTCACAGTGAACATTAACCTCGACAAGTTATTTAGTTATGTTAAGGGGGACAACTTTTGTCATTCATTTGGTCGGGACATCTTCTGTTCTTTGCAACTATTTGCATGGGGCACTGCTACTTTATACTGAAATAGATGAAGCAATTGTCAAACAGTATGGTTATTTCTGCGACAAAATTTTTCATTGCCACAATGGGAAAGTGACTAACTATATTTTATGCTATAAAATAGAAAATATCTTGAGTTCAAAAATGAAGATGATGCTCTAAAAATAATGATAATGAACAAATTCCGTCATTTTTTTTTATTGAAATGTAACGTGCAATTTCGTCGTGTGTCATGGTAATTTCTTGGTCTGATTATTACACTATTAGTTCACAGAAGATTTTATGAGAACAGGATCATTAATAGTACCTTCATTAAACAGTACCCCTTTTTTTTGTCTCCTTTTTTTTTAAATTCAAAATTTGTGGTACTTGGCTATGTTATAAAAAGTAACAAAAGATGGAGTGATTCCTCTAAGCTTGAAAAGGACGATAGTGTTATCGGAGTCGGTGAACATGTACTTCAATTCAGTATTGTTTTCTTGAGAGACCAAAAATAACGATAAAGTAAAAGAAATGATCAACGTCTGAAGAAGTTTGTGTCCGTTTCAGCTGTTTTTGTTTTGTTTTTGTAATTATAATTATTACCAGCATTACGTCTTTGTTTGTTTTCTGGTTCTTACGTTTATTGGTCGTCTATAAAGAACGTCTACTGGTAGGCGTATTTGATCAACATCAGCCTGACTTTTTTTTTTTTAAACGACAGACGACTCATGGAAACGTATGGTTAACAGATGAGAGAATTTGTCCACGCTCAAGACAGAATTCTTGAAACACCTGATCAGGTGCTGGGGTGCCAAAGGGAAGGTTGAGTGTTCGACTCTTTTTTTTTTTTTTTTTTGCATGCCTTTCTAGAAACTATATCAATCTCCGGACAAGAGTGTCCTTAATACATGTATAACGCAGATCTTATTATTCTGTCGGACATTTAATTGAAGAGTGATAGCTTGTCTCTCGTAATGAGTGGATAGGATAATGCATGCAGTTCACAGGTTTGACCAACTCCGCCGCTGTGTCATTTCTCGTGTGGGTTGTTCTACTGCTGGTTGTTTATGGTGGCTGCAGAAGTAACAATGATCGTGTTTTTATACTGTGGACTATAGTAATCATTACTGGTGGTGTGGACTGAACACATGGACTTCTTTGGATTTTTTTTTCAATACTAAGTAATGCATTTCGCAACAATGGCATGTGGGCTTGAATACAGCCTGTAATCAATTCCGCTATTGTTACGGTCTTTAAATAATAAATTGTAAATTCATGGATAATTATTGGAGGGGTTTTTTTTGCAGGGAGTAAGAGTGTGGTCTCGATATAGCCAAGTTTAAACAATTTTTGTCGGCGGGCTCAGCCTGATCGCCAGTCGAAAACGCGAATAGAATATTCTGTACATGTAATACGATAAAGAACCAACACTCTTGTACAGTCACCTTATCTTGGGTCATTCCTCACTGCCTGCATATCAAGGAAGCATGTCCACGGCGGCACTTTGTCAGCGTGTAAAAGTTTCATTGAATTTTTATCAATTCAGGGAAAAACAATGAAACATGGTCACGGTCTTAGTCCAACAATTTTGTTATTCGATTTATCACTGCAGCGTTTTTATAAAGCCATTGATCAGTTACAAGTACTACAGATTAAGGACTGCACGTCAGTAGTGCCAGAGACTTTGCGTTGCTGCCTCAGAACATTTATTATGTGGAAGCGACAACGTTTAAAGGCCCATTCTCACGAAGAAAAGTTAAGCTTTCTTCACACAGGCGACCCATTCGTGTGACTAACGACCGGTCGATTTTAATTCTTATTTCTGGTCGACGTTTTAGAACGACGGCCACGAGAGCCAGGTACGAACACTAAGGCAGCAAAGAAGAATCGTTTGCCTGTCAGTCGCACGGATGTGAACTAAAACGGTCTCCTGTGTGAAGGAGGCTTAACCTAGTACATGTACACTCTTTTGTTTTCTTATTGAATGCTTCTTTTTCCGCAGCACGTTACGCAGCACCAAGCTGGAGGAATACTGGAAGTTAGGCCCACACTGAACTTACTTTACTTTTTACCTTTTCCTTCCGCTTATATACCTGGGGGCGTCGCGGGGAGGCACAACCATCTGTCCGCAGCAAGGCGGGTAGCCTGGAGAAGGGACATGCCGTGGTCCTTCAGGGTGTCTGCCACAGAATCACTCCAGCGTCGCCTTGGTCTGCCTCTGCCTCTCGTGCCAGAGTATCTCAGGTTGTAGGCACGCAGGGCTGGCTGGTTGGGCGGCATCCGTGTAAGGTGACCGAACCACCTTGTCCATTGTTGCTCGATCAGTTGTAGGATGGGTGTAGCTCCTACCATGTCTCTGATCACCTCGTGCAATGATAATGAACATAATTAAGAGATAATTTTCTAGATGCTTCAAATGCAAAAATCTAGGAAGACTGTGACATCGAAGAGACTGTGATACTGAAGATGAACTGTGCTATAAGAAAATCCGAAATCGACCTTGCTGTATAGCGATATAACCGCACATAAATAGAATATGGCATCATGAACAAGAAGGCCCAAAGAGACACAAGATCGCTATCTTTTTCTCTTTCTTTCACTCTTTAGGCTGGACTTCAAATTGAGAAATATGCGCATCAAAACAATAGCAAGAGAAAGAAATTGAACTAATTTCTCCTTTCTTTGAAACATGATATATTCGAACACTGTTCCATAGACAGCGGCTGTTTCAGCGTGTTTTCAAAGAGACAAAAGCGTTCAGAAGCACAGCGTTCATGATAATTTACTAAGAATACGTCATGCAGATCTGTTGTTGGGGGGTACGGGTTGCATTAATATTCTGTCCAAAATTTCAAGCACTTTTTATACTGTTTATACTTTCACATTCAGCCTTGAATAATTCGTATACAATTTGAAAATTCGCTCATCAAATGATGGGAATATTCCCATGCTTTAATGAGGGAAGTATCGTTTCTCGCTTTCTTCCCCGGTAATGTTGAAAAGAGGAACAAAGGTAGCGCTGTAACGTTCAGCTTGGTGTGACATGTATTTTATGAAGCAAAAGAAAAGAAATACGGACTTGCTCGCTGTTTTGTTTGTTTTTGTTGTTGTTTTTGTGTGTTTAGGCTCAGAGTTGGGATTCAGAGTGATGGTTGGCAAATAATAGTCTATTATATATTTGGCAACTTTTTTTGCTTGCGTCATTTTTTCCGGACAAACCGCTGAGGCTACGCATTTCAAATTTGGCAAGACGGTACAAAAGGATAGAACGTCATCATGACGGTCTTCGATTTTTGCTGTTTTGAAACGCTGAGTTAAAAAAACAAACAAACAAATTTGACAAATGTTTCGATCCTTTTACTGCGTTTGCTCTCGACATGGTCGGAAACGAAACAAAGTTTCAAACCGGAAACGTGCATGTGACGTCACGTAAATTTGCTTACTCTTGCCTTTCCGGAGACACGGGTAAATTTATAACACTTTTAAACACTACGATTTCTGGGGTTTCCTCTACGCCTAAAACGCCCCC
>JBDFRD010595595.1:0-16562 GCA_039654405.1 Bullina lineata | reverse complement strand
AACCTACAACACAATACTCTTAATTTTGTAACACAGAATGACATCCCGTGCGAAGCCGGGTGCCCAACTAGTGTTTTTATAATTTTTTTGAGCTGCTCTGTTTTTGCATTTTACTGTTATATTCCTAACTATCTTGAGTTTGTTACTAAGTCACTATTAATCTAAATGAAGTACTGATTGAGAAATAAAGAAAACACACTCATTTTACAGGTTTTCTCTGGTACAAAAAACAGGCCAACCGTGCACATCATTTGCATTTAATTTGCATCATAAGTCTGAGTTTTTGGTTGGACTTGGTGACTACTCACTCAAGTGCTTTGATACAGGTAAGAACGAATGAGAAAAAAATTATTTGTTTTAGGTACAGCTGATCAATGATCTCATTAATGAAAGTAGAATGAATTTAAGCAGTTCTTGTATAAATTCTGTTATTTGCGTATTAAAGGCTACAATGAAAAGTTTGCTTTGAAGATAAAGCATACCGTACGTTCTTTCGAACTAATAATGAAAAATAACATTCAAAACAGCACTATTGCTTGGCCCGTAAGAACAATTTAAGATTCAGATATACGGATCATGAGCCTAAAAATTGAAAATACAAAATCTTTTATTGTTGTCTGTATGAGTTATGCTACCAACTTTTTAAATTTATACACACATGGCTTTATCAAAGTGATCTGTAAAAACATCTTATGTTTGGAGTGATTTTTTTTTTTTCTTTTCAGAAAA
This sequence comes from Bullina lineata, assembly GCA_039654405.1. Taxonomy (NCBI): domain Eukaryota; kingdom Metazoa; phylum Mollusca; class Gastropoda; family Bullinidae; genus Bullina; species Bullina lineata. The sequence goes on along the minus strand of JBDFRD010595595.1, from coordinate 15,833 downwards.
ACGAGAACTTGTAGCATGGATGAAAGGTCATGAATCTGCAATACATAGCCTTTCAGTGCACATGTCTGGGCATTATGCTGTGAGCACGTCATCTGAGACAACACATCTGTGGGACCTGGATACATTTCAAAAGAAGCACAAGCTTAACATAAAAGAGGATGTTGGATTGTTGCTGGTAATTTGTTTTCGTGTTTTGTTTAATAATCTACAAAATTTAACAGAAACATTTTTTAATTGTAAATATTTTTTTGATTAGTGAATGGTGAAATGAAACTGTTTTTAATGAATTATTGAATGGTCGGCAGTAATGAAGATTATGAATACTTGAGTTTTATATCTGTGTCAACGCATTGAACGACAGCTGTTACAAGCTCTAATTGTTTGTCTTCCAATCACAAGCGTAGGTATTGAAGAAACTTCTAGGATTTATGTAGCTTTGTTTCACATAAATATGAACTCAGGTTAGCATTCAATACACAGCTCCCTAACAATCTCCAAAGCCTAATGAATACTTTTTTAAGACGTAAAATATTTCTCAATATATAGAGACTACGAAATTCAAAAGATGAAATTCTCTCTTTGTGTGACTCAGTTAAATTTAAATGCACATTTTTTTTAATAGTAAAGAATACTAATCGTTACTTGTAAATACATACTTTATTATTTATTCCTTTGGGATTTTTTTCCAGGCTTTTTTCCTCCCCAACAGCAATGTCATAATGACTTGTTTCCGAGATGACACAATGTTTGCTTGGGATCTAGACTCCATGACATGCAAGTATCAACTGCCAGTGCCCCCAGGAAAGCCGCCACAATACAGAACATTTGCTGCTTCAAGGTCAGTGTTTAACAAATTCTTCGGAATCTTCTTTTACTTTATTTGTATGGCATGTCAAAACACCTGTAAATTCTGGGAAGAGGATAGTGTTTTTTTGTAATTATCTCTGATTTAAAATAGAAAATGTAGAAATGCATCAGAAATGCTTAAGCATCAGATTTGGTCATTGACTATGGTCCTGAAATAAAAGTATTTGTTGAAAGTAAATATCGTTGATAAAAGGTGTATTTTTTTATGTTGCAATTGAATGTTTAATGTATTTTTGTAAGCACATGTGTTGACTGGAAGTATTTTGCTGCTTTTAAAAATGAGTTAGATGTTGTATTTGAACCCTTTTTCTTTTTATTAAAATGTGAAACGAATTTACTTTTCTGGGAATAGAAATGGAATTGAATAACATTCATTACCAACCTACCATTTAAACTGATCATGTAATGTTACTCTTTCTGACAAACTTTAAATATGTTTGATCAAAAAAGACAGTCAATAATGTTGTGAAGCAACAGTAGTCAGCATAGTTTTATTATCTGTGAACAACTGCCTCTGTATCAATATTATTTTTTTGTTTTTGTTGGTCCTATTTCTTCAAGGGATGGTCGTTATTTGGTAGCTGGGGGCAGGTCAAGATTTCTTCACTTGTGGTCCCTGGAGACGAGGCGATTGATCAGAGTGATAGAGATGCCAAGCAAAGTTGTGGCCATCAAACAGCTGGAGTTTCTACATGACAATTTCCAGCAAGGAGGGAATCAGGTAAACATAGAAACATGGTCATCAGTGTATATATATGAAATCGCAAACTGTTACTATTATTTCAACTAAATTATTCAATAATTGAAGTTGTCTGAAAGGAAATCAGGTTAACACGAAAAATTGTAGATTTAATGATTCTACCACGCTTTTTAAAGAAGATTCCGTGTATTTAAATATCTGATATGTTTCTTTGAAAAGTGGTAATGTAAATTACTGTTTTTAATATTCTCATAGTGGTAAATAACTGTTTTCAATATTCTCATTGTGGTACATAACTGTTTTCAATATTCTCATAATAGTAAATTACTGTTTTCAATATTCTCATAGTGGTAAATAACTGTTTTTAATATTCTCATACTCAAGTGGTAAGTAACTGTCTTTAATATTCTCATACTCAGGTGTTAGGTGCTTTGTCCCAGGACGGGATCATGAGATTCATCAACACAGATTCCTGTAAACTGCTGTTTGATATCGGCACTGTTGACAAGCGCATCAAGTCTGTGGCTGTTGGTCCTAATGGCCGACACATTGTGGCTGTCATGGACGATGGAAATCTTCACATTTACAGTGTACACGCACTGGCGTCAGATCTGAACAAGGTAACGGCACTTAGCATTTATAATTATTGTTGTTGGTTCAGCAACAGTGGAATTATTTTGATTGTTATAGTATTAGGAATGCTTGTGCTTTTGAGGCAACTTATGTTAAAGTATTTTGAATGAAGAATTTTCTCATGCCATTCATCTCTTTACAAGTAAAGTAATATTTTGATGTATAAGAACTTTAGTGTTTACATTGTCACCTAGCTTTCTTCTTCATTTCCTCTTTTTACAACATTCTTACTTCTAGAGATGATTTCTTGCTCTTTGATTAAAAACAGTTTAATTGAATACATTATTTTCACAATATTCTAAAAAAAAACTTTTGTTATATTTTGCTTTAAAGGAAGTTTTCTTGCTCTTATTCTTGTTTCTTCTTTTTTTATCATATGGTTATATTACTATTATAGATAATGAAAGTGTAGTCATTATGTTATTTTTTTAACTTTTCATTGTCTTTGTGTCGTTAGCCTCCCCCTCCACTGATGAGAGTGGTCACCAGTAACAAGATGATGTCAGATACAATGAGCACGGAGAGCAGTATGAGACGTGCCAGGCATTCTCATGATTCCTCAAAGACTTCTGATGCAAGGAAATCTGCCACCGCTAAAAGTCTTAGTGATGAAGAAAATGACAAAGAAGTGAGTGTTCTGACATTTTGGTGAATTGGTAAGATTAAACTTGCATGTTATTTGGGCCTAAGAAAATAAGGTAAAGCAAATTCTAATTTCTATGTGTTTTTCATTTCTCTGTTTTTCGCTTTTTTTTTTCAAACTGAATCTAACCTTCCAGGTGTCATTATAATGTAAATATTTCTGATATTTTGTGGCTCTCTGTGTGAAACGTCTGTACTCGGGATTACATCTGCCTTGCATTGATAGGAAGATTTTAATCCATCTGGGCTCTTGAGTGCTGAATTTTCCTTTCAGAACAATTTTCTTTTTCTATTTTCATTTGTAGCATGCTGAACTTGGTCTGAACAAAGAAAAGTTGATGGCAATTCTCAAGGGCTATGGAGAATTCCCCGCAAAATACAGGTAAGTGTAATGGATAACAAGAGTAAAAAAAAATCGAACAAGAGTAGGCAAGTGCTGCTGTATGGGCAAAATTTCTAAATTTCAAAATTCTACCCATAAAGGTCTCACTCTCTATCACTGCAGGTCAGACTAGTTCCAGACGTATTGACCATTGTCTCTCCTTTGGAATTAAAAACTAGTATGACTGAGAGAGAAACAGTGCCTCTGGGCAAAGTGTTGTTTCTAAGTAAGAGGCTGCCCTTGGCTGCTTCGATCGTCTGTGAAAGACGAAAAGAGCCATACAAATGGCTAACAACATAGTACGTTTGCATTATCCAAAATCCCAACGAAATGTGTGAGTACTATCTATTTGTAAAGTGGCAAACACAACCAAAGGAAGCTATCCCGTAAAAATACACAAAGACAAACCAATGTTTGACTTTACTGTCTTCAAAGGGTGCAGCTTTCGTTTACCTTGTTTGTATCTATTTGTGCATTTACTAATTGTGTTTAAATTATGTATAAGAACAATTAGATATAAATAAATTAAATACTAATGAGTAATACTTCGACGCGACACTCTTTGAGAGAGCTGGTATGTAGACTCAGTGTTCCCAGTGAATAAGTAGCAAGAACAGTAAGATGCTATTTTATTTTTTAAAGATTCAAGTGTCATTCAACAGAAAATGTGTTATTTCAGAATGTTTATTTGGCGCAAAATCCTTCAACTCCCTGAAAATTTCTCTGCCTACGCTGCATTAGTGGATAAGGGGGCTCATCCAGCTTACTACAAAATCCATGAGGTCTACCCAATAAAGAGTCGGAAACTGCTGAGAATCTTGCAGAGGTGAGCATGAACGAATAAACAAAATAAATTTGTTGTACGGAGAGCGACTTGATTTTGGGAAACAAAGGTAGGGTAGTATTGAAAGTATAGTGAAGAGATAGGTTGATCAGGACACATGTTGTCTGTGAATAATGAGATCTTTCTATGAATTCATGAGTTAGGATGAGGACATAATGACTATAGGAGAAAATAAACTAGACATTCCATTTTTTCCTGACTGTCATTACCCTGCGCTTCCTGCCTATATGCAGTACTTCATTAAACAAATACTGAAGAACAGCAAACTGTAAGGTAGTCATCTAGAAGAAAAAATAACAATAAGGCGTAGACCAATGGGTCTGGTATAGTTATATTACTTGACGAGAAAATATATCATGTTAAAAGTTTCCTTATAAAAAAAATTGCTTCAATTTTAATGAAGAACAGCGGACTAAATACAAGCATTGCTTCATGATTAGATAAATTGTATTTCTTTATTTTCAGAGTTCTGTCAGCAATGGCCAACTGGTCGCCCATATTTGGAGAAACTCAGTATATGCCCTCGTTTGCCTTCCCATTCGTCAAGTACTTTCAGAACAACCATTTGGTGTGCTTTGAAATCATTGCAACCGTTATAGGTAACCTTCTTCACTCATGATATGTTCCTTATGGTCTTCACAAAAGGTGTTAATAGTCAGTCAAATTTATTGTTGTTTGATGAAAAACTCCATTCTGTAACGTGCTGGATTTTAGTTTCCTTTTTTTTTCAGCAGAATTCTTCAGAAGCTCACTTAAGAATGCGAAGAGGAGGTCAATATAGAAGCAGAATGGACTGTTTAGGATAACTCTTTTCCATTTTTTTTTTTTTTCACACTGGAATTGTGATTTTTACAAATAAATCGTGTATTTTATGAACTCAGAAATTATGCTTGTGAACAACTTAATTATAGTAGTCACACTACCAACCAGGCTATCAAACTTACTATACATAACAAACAGGATATTTACCTTTGAATTTGTGTGGAGTAATATTTTGTAGACACCCTAGAACACGCATGACCCTGTTTAATATTTTGTAGACACCCTAGAACACGCATGACCCTGTTTAATATTTTGTAGACTTCTTAGAACACACATGACCCTGTTTAATATTTTGTAGACACCCTAGAACACACATGACCCTGTTTAATATTTTGTAGACACCCTAGAACATGCATGAGCCTATTTCCAGCATCCTCTGCTTTGTCTTTGCAGTGAACTGGGGCAAGCACTGGTTTGAATACTTCCCCAATCCTCCCGTCAACGTGCTGGGGATGATTGAAAATGTTCTGGCCCACCATGATCGTTACCTGCTCCAGCATTTCGTTGAGAATGGGGTCACTTCACAGGTAGGCTCCTACGATCAGTCTGTTTTATTTACGGACTTTTTTATTTTTTGAGAGAAGTGTTTTATTTTCATGAAATCTTTTAGAAGCTTTTAAAAACTACTTGTCAGTGTTTGATTTGTTTCTTTTTTTAAAGGGAGGGAAGGGTTACAAGAAATGATAACATTTTAGTTATTCAACAAACCTTGTGATATAGGCGGGAAGGGGAAACAAAACTTCTAAAAAAATTTAAACAGGTCTAAACTGTTGTGAACTCTCTGTTTTTACTGTTGAGAAACTTTTTTGCCATAGTTTGATGTCCTGTGCATTCGGAAATGCTATGAACATGTAATTTGTATTGTAAATCTCTATGATGTACACTAAAGTTATATACCATTATGATCATGAATATATGAACATGTAACTTTTATTGTACATCTGTATGATCAATGCCTAAGTTATATACCATTATGATCATGGATATATGAACACGTAACTTGTATTGCAAATCTGTATGATCGACACTAAAGTTACTAACCAATATGATCCTGAATATATGAACATGTAATTTGTAATGTAAATCTGTATGATCGACTCTAAAGTTATATACCATTATGATTCTGAATATGAACATGCAACTTGTATTGTAAATCTGTATGATCTACTCTAAAGTTATATACCATTATAATCCTGAATAGATCTATGCCTGGCCCCTGCTGGAGTCAGTGTTCTCTGAGGTGCTCACACAAGACGAGTGGCTGACACTGTGGGACAATGTGCTGAGCAATCACCAGTCTTTCCTGCTGATGGCTGTCGTGGCCTATGTGATCTCTGCTAGAGGTCCACTCATGGAAGTCACAGACTTGGCTGACTTCAAGGTGGGTGTAAGGCACAACTTGCTATGTAAAAAGTAAGTTCCTTCCAGGCCAGTGAAGCCCATAGAGCCAGAGCTTATCCAGGTTTTGGTAGCGTGAAGTGGAACAGATGATTTTTACCTTATCTCCTAGACAGGACGCTAGTCTATCGTAGGTCTACTTCTCCAGCAGAATATGCCGGTACCCAATTCGCACCTGGGCAGGAAGAGGAAAAAAAGGTGTAAAGTGTCTTTGCCAAGGACACAACATGGTCACCTCCCGGATTCAAACCCTGGACCCTTGGATTAGGAATCCAACGCTCTAACCATTCGGCCACCATGCCACCACTACTTGCTATGAATGCATGCTTTTCTTTGCATAAAAGTTTTGAGCTTGATGAAATACTTCTGACGTCAAATATATTCCCAATACCTTTTAAAATGTGTTTAGTGAAAACAGTTTCCACTCAGTTAAATGGCAATTATCACATGAAAGGGAAAAGGGCCAGAGAAAGGAGTATGTATCTGGTGATGGATCGAATTTGGCTGTACGGTTTAGGACCCATTTTTATGTAAAGTTGATAAAAATTTTCCTTATTATTTTCTCAACTTTATTTCTATGAATTATTCATGAAGAAGAAGAAACTTTCCATTTTTAAAATGACATTTTAAACAGGTGGAACTTCTCTTGAACAGAAGTAAAGTAAATGTTGCCTGTTCAGTTCATCATATTGAATAGAAGTCTGTTAACCCTAGCACTGCCCAGTGGAATGTACCAGAGTGCCAGGGAAGATTTTTCAAACATATACTTGTTGGGGTGGGACAATTGCACCAAATGTTAGTTTTTTTTATTTCCTTTGTGGGATACATAAAAAGAAAATTGGAGAATTCAATGTTTTTTTTTCCCATATATTTGCCTTTTTTTTAATTTCGACGCATTTGCGTAGTTGGGCAGTACTAGGGTTAAACTTGTATTATATCTTGTTTGAGTATAAAGAAATACAACTGATCATTTGATTCCATTTGTACCATTTCAGTTCTTCTTTCATCACCGAAGTGCGATGAGCATAAAACAAGTGATCAAAGATACGAACAGACTCATGGAGTCAACACCTGAAGACATCCACCCCAAGAACAAACTAGAGGAATTCGCTCCCCTCACACTGGGCAGCTATCCTGTCTTCAACAAGTATCCCAAGTTCATTGTGGACTACCAAGTATGTGCATTTTGTGTGTGTGTTTTTAACCCTTTCACTGCCAGCTATCTGTACCTCAATTCTAGCACAAAGATCGTTTTTGTTTTTTTTAAATAGTGAGAAGAATAGTGATTATAAAAAAAGCCTCTTTTAAAGTCCTTTTGTTCATAGGTTGGAAAAGAATTAATTAATTAATATTAAAAACAGAGATTAGGATCCAGCAAATTAACAATGTTAATGTTGGCAATTGGAAAGCAGTAATTTTCATCAATCAGTGAATTTGGTGGTGAAACGGTTAATAGAATGGCGAAAAGATGCTATTGTGCAGTGATGTTTTGTTTTCAATAAGAATTATCATTTCTTTTTAAATATTTATTCAAAATGATACCATACTTTTATAGAAAATAATTATTATTTTTATGATGCATGTCTTTGCTTATGAAAGGTGTGAATACAGTAAGCCATGTTTTACAGGTACAAGAGAGAGAAAGGATCAGACAAGAAGAGTTGGACTACCTCAGACAAAAGTAAGTCCATTGACTCAAAACTTTCTATGTTCAGTTTGTTTGTTGCTTTATTTTGTTTTTCTTTTTTTTGTGTGTGTGTGTGTGGGGGGGGGGGGGGGGCTGTCTCCCTTTTTTCCATTACTCCTTGGGTGATGGTGATTCCTCTATTAAGGACAGATCTTCAACTTCAGACAATCTGTGTTATACATATTTATCCTTGCATAATGTGATACCAGTAACCAATAAATAACCATATGAACTGGAGGACATTTTGCCATTATTTCTTATTATTATTTGTTGTCCGCTACGAACTAAGAAATTGCAAGTGTTTATCAACCTATAATACCAAACTGACAATTTGTATGTAGCCATTTTTATCATTTTCACAGTGTCTCCAATCTTTCAGGTTGTTGCATTCTGGTTTCAATGGTAATGTTGATATACTGTGCATTTGGCGGTGTATCATTACAACTACTTTTATCTATATTTATCTGTATTATATTTACTTGATAGGAGAGTAGCCTTGGACGTGCAGAAAGAGACTATTCAAAAACAGCAAGAAGAAGAGCAGTGGTACAGACAACAGCAGTTGCTGCTGCAGGCGGAGGAGAGACGGAGGTTCATGATACAAGAGGAAGAACAAAAATTAACAGAACAGAGGAAACGGTAAGTCTCATTACTAAAAACGAAGTTTACTATTGTTTGTGAAGGGAGGGCTGTATTTAGTTTTACAAACTTTTTTATTGTGCTCTGCAGCATGGATTGCTGAACAATAGGCTACCAGTCACAGAATCAGATTCTCAGGGATTTCGAGCAAAGTAAAATACTTTATGCAGAATTTGCTTTACCTTATCAACTTGTAACCCAGGAGCCAGCATAATATTCTACTGGTGAAATAAACCATCGAGGCAAGCACCATTTCTAGAAGATGGTCTGGTTTCATTTCTTTCATTTCAGGCTGTTTTTTTTTTAAATTGATTTGAACTTCAGCTCTTTTGCTCTTGTAGGCCATGAAGACACTTTGTCTTTAATTTAAGTGTCCTAACAAACAGCAATGTTTACATACACATTGATATACTTTTTTCTGTCCCTTTCAGTCCTAAATGACATTCAGTAAAGTCTTTTATTAAAATATTGTAATAGGCCTAAGCTATAATCTTTGTTTTCACTCCAGCCTGCTGGCCATGAATCGTGAAGTGAAGCTGAAAGAGCTGACACTCCTGGATGCTGGCCGTCGAAAGTTTCTCCAGTTTCAGAAGGAGCAGAGAGAGGTGGAGCTGCGACGCCTGGATGATGAACTTCAGAGAAAGGTTAGTCCATTTTTAACTTAAGCTATGTTTGATTTGAAGGCGTTATATTTTAAAGATCTTTTGATGTTTTATTTTCATAAATCTGAGAGGGTGACCTCGAGTAAATTTAACTCTCAGTCCTTTTGCGTTAAGTTTATGTTGAAACAAATTGTCCTGTCGTCTTCTGAAGTGAGCATCACTTTTCTTTCGATAGAGACATGAAACTCAAAACTTAACCTTCTTAGTGCGATGAGCCACATACGTGGCTTTCTCAGTAGAGTGGGATGAGCCATGTATGTGGACCAAAACTTGACACCTTATCTAGACTATTAGTACTTTCGTTGCTCATTTGGATGCTTCCACAATTTTTAAGTCAGCACTAAGAGGGTTAAAACGAAACAATATGTACGTTTCAACATTTGATGAAACAACATTATAACAGTCGCTGATGTTTTTTCTACAGGCTTTGTTGAGAGATCAAGAAACAGAAACTGCCACCGAGCAGGCAGAGATTCGAAACTTGGGTCTTCAGCTGCAGAAAAAGATGTTTGAACAGGTGGGGATTTATTTTTCTTGAAGTGAATCGTAAATCGATGTAAGTTTTTAAATTTTTCTCTTTCTTCTTATGACTGTGTTTGAAAAGCATTATCTTTGTCAACCCTAATACTGCCCAACTACCCAAATTTGTCAGAATAAAAAAAAAAGGCAAAACATATTAAAAACAACATTGAATTCTCCAACTTTCTTTGTATGTATCCCAAAAGAGGAATTAAAAAAAAACTATCTTTGGTGCAATTGTCCCATCCCTACGTGTATACGTTTGAAAAATCTTCCCAGACCCGGCACATTCCATTGGGCAGTACTAGGGTTAATGTGGAAAATATTTCCATATTGATAATATAATTGATAATAATACATGTTGGACCAGAACGATTCTGCATTATAAATCTGTTTGAAGTGAATCCTACATTTGCTTCACAGGAGCTGTATCGAGAGTTTGCAATGCAGTCTCAGGCCTTGAGAACTGAACATGACATGCACAACAAACAGAATGAGTTAGAGGACAGACTCCGGGGCAAACTGGACGAGGCAGAGAGAGACAGAGAACTAGAGACCAGGAAGGTGAATTGTGATTTGATTTGAATTTCATTATGTTGATAATTGTTGTATAATTCATCTATTTTAAAATCAAGAGGAAAATAGATGAATGTTATTCTTTGTTCTATGATTCATACCAAGATCATTATTTAATGACTCCTAACATTTCTTTTATATTTTTCAAACTCTCTCTCAACTTTTGCTACTACTAGCTCAACATTGAAAGTGAATGTAAGATATAATATTATATCAAAAACCATTCATCTTTTTTCAAAACTCACTCTGCATCTAGAACATTAAGCAAAAGACCACTTTTTTTTCCATGATGCAAAGCATTGACATTCTGTTACATAAAATCTAATCACATACGTCAAGTGTTTTGTACTTTGTTGTCTTGGCCAGATGATGGAACAGAACTTAGCGACTGCGGCTCAACAAAACATCGACATGTGGGCTCACAAAGAACTCAACCACAAACACCTCATGGCGGAACTGGACCAGGAGGCAGAGAATGTGAAGGTAAATGTTCATGATCTTTTAAGGATGTTAAGGATTGTCTATCAGTAATCAGAATGAATGCTAGTAATGGAAGTGTAAAAGTAAAGTAAAATTGCTTCAAGACCGATGAGGCGCGTGAAGCCAGAGCTTATCCTGGTTTAAGTAGCCTGAAGCGGAACAGATGTTTTTTAAATCATCTTCTAGACAGGATGCTAGTCTGTCGTATGTTTACTTCCCCAGCAGAATGCATCAGTACCCAGTCCGCATCTTGATGGGGAGAGGAAAATAGTTTAAAGTGTCTTTTTCAATGATTCAAAATAGTTGCCTCTTGCATTCAAACCCAGGACCCTGGGTCAGAAGTCCAATGCTCTAACAATTCGGCACCACGCCACCAGGAAGTGTAAAACACAGTCTCATAATCTGGACTTGCAAAGAGGGCTGAAGTATTCAAGGTGAACCCTAAAGAGAAGTTGTGTTCTTCTACACCGGTGTAATTTTGGCTTAACTTCTTTTTTTCTTTTTTGTGGGTTTTTTGTTTTGTTTTGTTTGTAGTTTGCTTTACAGGTGATTAAAAACAGATCCAACTGAGTTGGGTTGTTAGCCTACAACTCTAATTTATTTTATGTATTCCCTTTTTTTCAGCTTGCTAATCTGAACACAGAAAATCGTTCTCTGGAAAATGAGGTCTATGAGCTGATGAGGAGAGTAAAAGCACAAAAGGTGAATGTGAATTTGAATAGTATTCCTAGCCTTTGTATGCTGTTCTGTAAATTAGTTGGGTTTTGGTTTTTTTTTTCAATTGTAGACTACATATTTTCTAGTGAGTTGTGTGTGGCAAAAGAATTATATTTTTATTCACTTTTTGTCAAGACCATAGTTTTGTATGCCTTTTTCTGTAACTAATTTGATGTCATAATGTCATTATTACACTATTGTCTGAAATGATACCAGCACTTTCATAACTTACATTGTTGGTAAAATAATTTATTCTATTGTCAAATGCTACTCATTAGTACTTCATAAGTAAAATGTAAGTTTTATAAATGAACATTATCATTTTGACATGATTAATACCCATGAAAATATCATAGTCACAAACTTTTTGTTGTTTTTCTTTTCAGGAAACGGAAACAGCATTAGGTTATGAAGAAATTGCCGCAGGCCGTAATGAAGGAGTGAAGAGCAATGAAAGGAGAATCAGAACTGCAGAGGAAGAGTTGCTGGATGGACGTCACCACACACTCAACCTGGCGGACGTTGTGGATGACGCGTCTGAGAGTGAGTGCCAAAGTGGACTATAAGTGCAGAGAGGCCAATTTTACGGGTTCGCCGTAAGGAATAACGCGGAGCTGTCAGAAATTGCGACCAAATTAAGTCAAGGATATTTTTAAATGTCATTGCCATTGCGTTCTTTGTTCTCTGGCGTTATCCTTGTACGCAGTAAAATTACTCTTTTGGGTCCTCATTTTACTGCGAGTTCAGCTTGTGATTACTCCAGGCCTCGAATGGGTTGGTATGTCTGCAAGTGTCCAAATTACTATAGTAGTGCCCAGCAACATGAGAACTGAAGATTGTACGACTTTGTTCCAAAATATAGTTAAAGAATGAAAATATTGATTATGTGATGTAATAAATTCTAAGCTAAATAGGGAACTGTGGCGCGGTGGCCGAATGGTTAGAGTGTTGGACTCCTTATCCAAGGTTCTAGGTTCAAATCCAGGAGGTGACTGTATTGTGTCCTTTGGAAAGACACTTTACATCATATTTCCTCTCTCCACCCAGGTGCGAATTGGGTACAGGAGTAAGCCTACGACAGACTTGTTTCCTGTTTAGGAAGTGGAAGTAAAAATCATCTCTTCTGCTTCATGCTATCGAAACCGGGATAAGCTCCGGCTCTTTGGGCCTCATAGGCCTTGAAGGAACTTTACTACTTACTAAATAGGGGACTGGCCTCCACTAGACAAAGGCATTTCATGAATCGGTTTTGATCTTTTTTCTGTTGTTAGTGAAGAGTAAACTACTATTTGCATTCTGTCACATTCATCGTCCAGGATTTTCTTGTTTGTTGAATTCACACAATTTGAAAGGAGTTATAACAAAAGATTTTATTTTAGTTTTTAAACTCGACCTCAGCAAAAGTCGACTCTGAACTTCTGCTTCTTTATAATCCATTGGATTTGTGATAGCAGGTGCAAAGTTTTCTATAATCTCGTGAATAAAATGTTTCTGGGATGTAGCGCTTATTGTACCTTTCGGGTCAGTATTATATTTATTCTTACACTATCTGCACATTTACCCTTATTTATAAACTCCTGTTTACTTTTATTCAGGACCTCGGACTGTCTTTCAACGAAAAATGGAAGAAAATCACAGTGAATTGCTTCCTCCTGACGCATCAAATGACATGTCGAGAGGTAGGTTTACAAAAGCTGATCTTGTTCTGTTTTATTTTGATTTTTCTTTTATGAATTATGTAAATGTTGTCTTTAAACAGAGACGTTTGTAACACTGCTGAAGGTAGGAAGGAGTACTGCATTTGTGTAATGTAAGGGAATACTGTGCATTCTATTTTCAGGACGGGGTGGTGGTGGTGGCGGGGGGTGTTGTCAGTGTAACTGGGTATGACGTGAATGGAATGTCTTGAAGAAGAGAAAGGACTCTCTATACATCTGTTGTTACATTTCAGTGCATTTTTTTCCAAATTAGTGCATAGTCCCAAATAGTTTGTTCAAGACATGTGATGTAGTGTCAGGTTTTTATTTATTTAGTTATGACCCTTAACACTTTTTGGACCACTGACTGATTTTGGAAGTGATCAGCACTCTACCGGGAAAGCCACATACATGGCTCATTGCACTAAGAAGATCCAGGGTCAGTGTCAGGATGGTCACTAAGGTGTTAAGGTTTTAAAGTAGGAGAAAAATGTTGACAATTGATGCTTTTGTTGTTAGATTTTCTGCTCTTCACAGACAAGATCATGCAATTCTTTCTGCTCTTTGTTTTTAACTTCTTAATAGCATTTGAAGATTTTCAGGGAAGAGACTTTTATTCTGAAAACATTTAACAAAGTAAGCACATAATGTATATTTTTCAGTCTTCAATGATGAAAAGTTGTACGCACGTATGCTATTTAATTTTATCATTTTTGTCTTTTATATTCTTCCAGTTCAAATTAGATTCATGGCAAGCTGTTTTACAATAAAGCTGGCAAACTAATTTCTGTTTTTCTCTTATTGCAGTATCCTTTGAGCGGAACAGACAAGCCTTTGATGATAAAGAAATAGCTTTGTTGAATGAGGTGCGAAGACTGCGCCAGCGACTGGCAACAGAGAACAGACACAAGAGGCCACCACCTCCAGGACTTGTTGGAGCTGACTAGATACTGTGTCTCATTTGTTCATGATTGCTTATCCATTGTTTATCCAAGGTCTACCCATTGTCTATCCACCATCGATCCATTGTCCATTTGTGTATCATCATACCTCACCTGAAAACATGCTTACTGGCTGTGATAAAATGTAGGTGAATAGCTAGCATACATTTATTCATAATTTATAGCAACATTTTAATGATTTATTTTTCATTTTTTCAATTAAGAACGTGGCACCCTATGCATTACAGCTGTGGTCATGGAGTGAGGCATTGTTAATATTTAGAACATTATTTAGAAGTGGCTACAGCAAATCTCTTGAACATTTTGAACATATTGATTGGATTTCTATTTTTTTGTTTGCTTATAAATAAGTATCATGAGGAATTCTTCTTCTAGTGTGATTCTTGTCCTGGGGATGTCATGAAGTGAATGGGCCTCTTAACTCTTTCACGGCTAGCTACCTGAAGCTGAATGCTAGCAAATAACTCTTTTTTTTTGTTTTGTGTTTTAAGAAACAGCCAGGATAATTTTATCAAAAGACAAGCAGACATAAAATATTTATTTCAGATTTTTTTTCTTCATAGTAATGTAGAAAGATGTTAATTTACTGAAATATTAATTAATGTTAGGAATTAGCAAAAATGACCTCACTTGCTTTTCTTCGATCGATGAAATTGGCAGTGAAAGGATTAAATCAGAGATTGTTCCGTATGAATTTGTAGTTTTAGTTTTACAAGTGTTCTGCGAAGAGGTGAGTTGGGTCAGCAATGCCACGGTTCCACCACTTAATTTTTTCAGATCCTTTGGATATGTGCGTTTAGTTTTTGCACTAAGACTAAGACAGTGGGTAACTTATAGCTCCATATTTTGCTTTTGATAAATGCAGGACACAGTCTTACTTTTCTCCCTCTAGAAATCTTTTGCAGTTTAATTATTGAATACATGTACAATGCATGTGTATTTTTGTTAGTGTACAAAAGGCTCACATGAAGATAAGTATTCTTATGTGATGTCTATTGGTTTATATTTCCAAGTATTATTTGTCAATACTGTAAATGTATGTTTAACTTCAGTCAATACATTATTTTTCTTATCTCAATTGACGTGTTCCCTATTTCTTGTAACCATACTCATGTTGTGTCAAGTCTAAATAAGCAGGCATTTTCTCCCCATGCATGTGCAAATTGGGTACCGGCATATTCTGCTGGGGAAGTAAGCCTACGACAGAGTCCTGTCTAGGAGATGAAGTAAAAGTCATCTGTTCCGCTTCACGCAACAGAAACCGGGGTAAGCTCCGGCTCTATGTGTCTTAAAGGAACTTAAGGAGGCATTTTGAACATTCTGAACATGTATGCATAGCTTGATTTATAGGAAGACATGCATTTTATACATGAGGCTAAATACAATTCTCAGGAGAATGACTGAAAATTGTAATGTGATTTAAACAGAAAAATATTTTGAGTGTTTTCTTTTTTAGATAAATGTTAACGTTAACTGTAAGTCTTCTAGAAAATGGTTTTGAGTCTTTTGTTTGTATACAAAAGAAGAATGGCTTAACGTTGATTTTTTTTCCCATCCACAAACACACAACTTTGTAAGTTTACAGAGGTAAGGGAAATAAGATTTG
>JBDFRD010595484.1:0-16569 GCA_039654405.1 Bullina lineata | reverse complement strand
GGGCAAGTAAAGTGTCAGTCAAGACAAAGATCAGACTCTTCAAGTCTAATGTGAAATCGGTCCTGATGTATGGATGCCAAACATAGACAACCACAAAAAGCATCCTTAAGAAGATCCAGACATTTGTGAACGGTTGCCTAAGGAAGATTTTCCCGATCAAATGGGAAGATAAGATCAGGAATGAGGACATATATGGAAAAGAGCAGGACATGCGCCCATAGAGGAAGAGCTAGGAAAACGAAGATGGAGATGGATTGGACATACTTTACGGAAATCACCAGACCGGCACTGCAGTGGAACCCCCACGGAACCCGAAAACAGGGAAGGCCAAGAGAAACATGGAGACAAGGAAAGAACAGGACAAACATGGTCAGAACTGGCAAAGTTATCCTGGGACAGAATGAAGAGGAAATCCTTTGTGTGTGGCCTATACCCTGATAGGGTTGAGGGGCAATGATGATAATGATGATTATCTTCCCTTCTTCCCCTGGATTTTTTTAATCATATAGAATCTAGATTCTCTTTGCCAGAACTACGAATGTTTTTAAAATGATCACATAAATACTACTTTTGAGCCAGGGCTCAGGTATTTTGTTTGCTTTTCTTTTTGGTTTTGTATCATAATTTATATGGAATGACCTGCAAAATGGATACACTAATCTGTCATGCAGAAGCAATTCAAGAATCTACATTTATGTCACAGTCACAGTACATACTACAGTGTATTATGCATGGGCTTTGGAGCAATTATAGAATATCTAGCTTCTCTTTGTGGAGTTTTCAAAAGAAAGGCACAGGCAACTAGTTGTTCAAAAAGGAAAGAAAAAGACATTAAAACGAGCTTCTCACTGTCGGTGCAGTGAATGAAATAATCTGTAAGTCACACTACAGCTGATTCAACACCAGTCAAATTCCTACAAAATCTATAAGAACCAGAGTCAGAGTATTCTGATTTCAATGGCTTGAAGCGGAACACTGGATCACTGCCTCTATTGGTTGTTGGGCTGCTCCATCAAGTAAGAGCCGCTACATACCTGCAGTTAGAATCGCAGGATTTAACTGAAGGTGTGTAGGGAGTCCTCAGTCCACAATGACAGTCTGACTGGCGTCAGTTCAACATGCTAGATATTTTGCTATCATTCCACCAGAAGGCGGCTTCCCTTTCATCTTTTTTTAGGCAGAAAAAAGTTTCAACCCATTAACATCGCAAATATCACTCCAATCTTTAAAATAATTATATTTTTGAACTCAGCATGTCAAAATGAACAAAGTCTACAAGAACAGTGCTCGATTTAATGCTTATTTACGAAATTATTTTTTTGTTCATTTATTGCAATAGATAAGATTATTATTCAGTGTGCTCAGCACTTTAGACCAAGTTGTCCTTTTCCGTTTTTTTTTTTAATGCCAGGACAGCATAAATTGCCAGATCATCGTCCTCTTCCGCCATGACAGCAAGCGAAAATGACGTCGACTTGCGTGGTTGGATAACACACCACACTCCAGAGTAAGTGACATGTCAAAATGAATGATTCTAACTGCAGATTGTAGCAGCCCTAACACACAGGGACACTGCTTAGGCGAGGACAAGAAAGATTGAGATTCTCTCTCCTATGAACACATTGTCATAACTGACACTATATCCAGGACTCTCTAGGGCCTCGGAGTTGCCAGTCTGACAGCAGAATCATTCGACCATAAATGCTATACATTATATGTTTTTACATGTATATCACCCTCTTTGAAGTGACCTAGAAACTAAACTGTTGAAAAATTATGTTCCAGCAAGCTATCATATTATGTATCAGAAATGTTGAGAAAGTATATCATAAATTACATTCCCCAATGGTTGTACAAGTAAGGTTCCAAGTAATAAAAAATAAAAATTAACAACAAAAGAACATCATGAACTACAAAACAAAAAACGAAGTCTATAATTCAACAATAATTTATTGATCAATGGTACCATTAGTCGACAAAATATTAAATGACAGAAAATGAACAACGTAATGTGTCAAAGGAAAGAAGCAAGCTGCACAGACTTCTTTTTACCGACTATAAGCTCACTCCTGGTCTCCATGTACAAACAAAACTAAAGATTATAAACTCTTCAGAGACCTTTCTCGTTGACCTGCTCCTCAGAGCACTGGCACTCCCACATGCAGTCGCTGAGATAATAGCTCCAGATCCACACACACAAGCAAACACTCTTTCACATCCTACCACACAGACATCTGGTTCAGAGTGCCCCTGCAGTTTCACAACAATCCATGGCCCCGCATGTGTGAAGAATTACAAATTTGCCAGAACAGAATGATAAATAAGAGAGTTCCAGAAACTAAAGAGTAGAAGTAGAAGAGAGTACAGGAGAAGAAGACCCCAGTCTGCAGAACTTTTTAATTTAAATGTTACTTTCCATATTGCCTTATCCTCTGCAATGTGAGAAGAAGCCTGCTAACTGGGAGTGGCAGTACGGAGAATTGTGTTGATCTTAGGAGAAGGACACAGAATATGACAGGAACCGTTCCTGACAGAATACATCAATAAAAGAGGTCAAAGCAGCAGGCAGCACCTAACTACCTCACAGTTGACATGCCATGGAGGAAGTATAGCACAAAACACAACAGATTTTACTAACCAGAATAGCTTCTCTTGGGAGAGAAAAAAAAAATGTCACTTACAACTTGGATCAGCCTCGTTTCAATCTTTATCTACAATGCATTTAATACAAAGCTAATGAATCTAAGCTAACAGTTTTCAATTATTTTTAAAAGAGATCTTAATTTTTTTCCGAAAGTGAATTCAATTTGCAATTTTGCCACAACATGACAAGTTAAAAAAAAAAAGGAAAAGAAAAGTTGCTAAAAAAATAGCTCTTGTTAAGTCATTGGCCCACACACACACAAAAATTATACTTTTTTGCTTCCTGTGCAGGGAGACTTTAAGGATAGCAGAAACGAGGCCACTACATAGTATTGGTTCATAATTTCCCCATTGAAACAGAATTCCCTACTTTTATACTTAGATGGATTATGGTCAGGCCCTCGGTAATAGTTCTAGTTCATGAGCTCCCATAGTAAAGTAATGTAGACAAACATCCACCAAACTAAACACAAATAAAATAAATAAAATAAACCCTGCAAAAAGAATAATTAAACTTTGCTTAAAAAGTAGCCTCATTCCTTCTCCTCAGAAAAAAACATGCCAATGAAGCAAATGATCTTGTGTGCATGATATAAGAATGGAGAGGTTGAAAGCAGTAATGTCAGACATGACCTACTCCCAAGCTGTATCAGATGGAAACGTCGGGCTGGCCGGCTGACCAAAAACAAAAAGAGGAAATACAAACACATGGAATAGAACGTCTGTATTATATCTACAGCTAAGTAAGACTGAATGACCCACAGATTTAAAATATTTACATATGTTACAGTTGGAATACATCACATATTCCTTGGTGCGCATAATTCCTTTTAAAAATATTCAACTATTGTATAATCCAATAATGCATACGTGAAGTCCTTTAAACTGAATCTTTCAAATGGACAGTACATTCCACTCTCACTTCTTCCAGCCACTCACATTTTGCAGTTCCACAATTAGCGCCTTACTTCAAATGTAATCAATTATATCAAAACGCCAGTGTTGTAAACCTTAGTTAGTTCTAAAACCACCAAATTTCTAAATCCAGATCAAATTCATAAACATTTCGCAGTGATAAGATATACGAGACATTGAATGACAAGTTAATGACAGACATTTGGCTGCAGACAAAACAAAAAGATAAATTCAAATTGCATCCTAATCGCACTGTTTAAACAATTACACTCGATATTAGAGAATCCACAATACTTACAACTGTTAAGAACTGATTTAAAACCTTTTGAAGGCATTAAGCGGCATCGGCCAAAATACCTTCAAATAAACATCACAGAAGGAGCAGGGAAATATGTCAGAAGGTTTACGCACCTTATGATGCAAGCAAGCATTTGATTATATATCATATATCGAAAACAGGACAAAATTATTCATGATCTTTATAAAAACAAGTACAACTTCAACATGAAGATAATGTTTGTTGTTTTCATAATGAAGTATGGTACATTATAATCGACAAACTGGTTACAACTAGGTTATGGGTAGAGGAAAAGGAGAAATTTAAAAAACAAACTACTTTGCCAGTCATTTGTCTATGCTTCACGACTTTTTTTTTAACATATTTCTTTCCAAACTCTCTATCAGAAAATTGTTCCACCATCTAAGAATGTTCAATGCTTTAAAAAATTATAAGATAACCTGAATACAAAGGCACAAGATAATATAAAAGTCCACCCCAACATTTGAAAATGAACCTGCCTGTACAAAAATAGTAAAGAAAAATAGGCCAAAGGGGAATTATATTATCTATTTTTTTTTCCCTCACGTATCCATAACAATGGACCTTTAAACACACAAAGACAAATCTACTTAACCTCAGATATAGTTAGTGATGTATAAGTTCATTACTACAAGAAGCAAGATAAATACAATGACCCACTGACAGCATACAACATGACTAAATAATTTTCAACAAATGCAGGGCTTAAATAATGGACTGATACACAATTTTTCTCACTCAAGACCCTTGTAGAGATTATTTGCCTTATCAAAGACATACATCATTATTTCTATTAATAAAAGATATTACTCGAGAGTGCAATTTTTGTTGCATACACATTTTCTGTAACATAGGAATGGACAAAAATAAACATGATACCATCACCACAGATTCTTCCCACACACTTCTGATTGAAACCAAGTAACAGGATCATTTCTTCAGCATAAATCACTTTGAAAATGTGATGTTGAAGACATTCTTACAATCATACTTCATATCCCTGGTGAAATAAAGAGAGAAGGTAAAAGACAATACATTTGGTGTAGTCCTTTTCAACAGAACTCTGGTATTGTCCTTTTCAATACAACATCAAGTCAAATAAGACCACATCCTCACTCTTCAAGAATTCATACATGCAAAGGTGACAGTGAAGATGAACCAAAACAAAAAAAAACGCCCACAAATGTGACACTGAAAGATTATCACATTACAATTTGGCTGTGTATACCGCAATGACTTTGTTGCAGATACTTTACCTTCCAACCAGGAAATTATATCTTAAATGCTGTCAAATGAATTCATGAATACCAGTGTCAGTGTGACAGTAGGGACCTTTGACAGAATGATGATGTGGGATGGAAAAAAAAAACAAAAAAAAAACATACACGCACACATATCCAGACACCTTGCCAAATAATTAATCAATCTTTACAGTGGAATAAATTTTTCTCACAAATATACTTGTTCCAATGTACCCAAAGGTTCCTGCAAAAGAAAGAAGTACGGAAAAGTATAGAGAGAAATCAATCTCAATCAGCTAAGATGCTTAATCACATTTCCAATTCCTTCCATTGGAAATGGGTTGCCTCTTAATTTTTTAATCTTGCTTAACTGTATTCCTCTATATTTTTTTCTTTCAGCTACTATTATCATATTTCTTCAGCTTTTTAAGAATGATATTTAATAGTATTTGAGTAAAACAAGAAATTATAATTTTTATAGGCAATATAACAATTTTCTAAAAGGCACTTAAGTTGCTTTTTATGTAGGAACAAACTGCAGGCAGTTTCAATTGAAGCTTAACGACTTCAAGTTAAATAATTCAACTTTACTTTGCTTTGATCCTGAATTTGTAAACTACTAATCCCCATATATAAGAATATGTACACTTCTTAGCTGTGGATAATATCGCCTTCAAGCCCTTACATTAAAATTAAAGACAAATGTCTAAGATAACTTACCACACATGACTCCCAGTGATAAACTGAATAGAGCCATGTAGCCAAAGTAGAAACTTGTTTGGAACAACCCATACATTCTGAAAAGAAATTGATCCCATAAGCATGACTTCATTTTTGTTTCGTTGCTTCAGTTGAATAATTATGTTCCAACAAACATTTTTTTTACTTAGTTTTTACACAGCTATAAACTATTAATAGAAAAGCATTATAACTAAATGAGTGAACGTATAGGCATCACTACTACACTTTAAGGCTCCTGCTTGGGCTTACTGTTTAATTGCAACTTAAAAAAAAGGAACAAATTATATGGAACAAAGACAACTGAGTCAAGTTCCTGAGAGGCACCTGAAACTGTAATTCGGCACCAAAAGGCATAATGTCGAATTGATTACTCAAATGTAATTTAGAGACAGGTAGACAAAACAAAGACTTCTATCAACTCGCTGTAAGAGAGACATACACAACAAAATGTTTCATGGTCTATCATCAGTAGGTTGCTCGCACAGTTTCAACAAACTGGAAACGCAATTGATTTACCGAGCAGTGGCTGACCAAAAAAGACATTTTGACACCAGCACTGAATGATCATCACTTGTGCCCGGACATTAAACAGAATACGCAAGTCTTTTGAGATACCAGTTTGAACAGACATCCAGTGTTCGTGCAAGTACTCAAACAATCAGAAATTAGCTGTACCTTGCAAGATTTGTTGCTCAGCAACCATTTATTGTGTTTTCCTTTAAGCAGCGCCATGTGACAGAGAGGGTGGGTAATTGGTGTCAACTCTACAGAGTATGAACGATAGCTCAGTGGCCAAATAATTTTTTAATGAATTGAAATTCTCTGCAAACTTTACTGGTGGTCCAGTGAGCATGTAGAGATGCAAGGTTGAAAGCACCCATGATTGTCATGCAGGTGGAACGATTATAGTAAAGGTAGATAACTGTGGCTGACCAAACTGATCTCTACATTGTGTAAGGACAGTACTACCTCAACATTATACGAATGCACGTGGAGCCATACGCCAGGCGATTATATGTCCTCTCATCTGTGTAGCTGAACTTAGAAACGAAATACCTCCTACTTTTTTTTAGCAGTAAATTGGGTCTTATTAACTTTTTAACATCAAGTTTTTTTCCCCATAAAATGATTTGTAGTTAGAGATTTACTTTCATCATCTAAATCATTAATTCTACCAATGACTTTAAAAACTAAGAAAACACAAAAACAGACCAACGTACTTTGTTTTAAAGAAGAAGTAGTAGAAAGAATACATGTACACATATCCCGCGGTGGATGCTGCGGCCATGAAGCTGGTCCACTGCCTGAAACATAGAAAAATATATGAATATCTAAATATTTTATGGAAGTTGGTGGGGGGAGTAATTAGAAGACTCTGCTACTGAAGATTTAATTCGACATTGAAGGAAATTTTTGAATGAAATGGTTTAATTGGTTTATGTACCTTTTCATTCAGTGCATTAATTTTGTAGCAATTGCTTTAAAATCATCCTTCAAGGTTTCTAGCCATAGTATGGAACTCTCACATATCTAGAATCCCAGGGAAAAGAAGTTATGGTGTCCACCTCAATTATATTTTTTTGCAACATTTACTCCATACAACTACTCACAACAAAAGTAATTAAATGAACAAATGTCACATCAATAATGAGATGGCAAGTTTGGTCCCCTATCAGAGAAATGGCTAGTGTAAGCTATGAAACTATATTCCATTAGGCTGACTTAATTTCATGTCAACTAAAACTGATCTTCTATTGGTGTAAATGGTAGACAGTGCTACACTCAACATTAAGCACTTAACCTTACTAAACTTAATCCACTTTAAATTCACTTTACTCACAAAGGTAAAAATTGAACTCACCATCGATAATCTTCAGCATTCAGCAGGAAGTAGGTGCACACAATGGTGACACAGACAGTGACAATAGTAAGGATGAGGAAGACGAGAAGCATGAAGCCATACACATAGTAGATCTTGTAGGCCCAGAAGGAGGTGAAGATGAAGTACATTTCAATGAATATGGAGCCAAATGGGAGGACACCACCCAGGACTGTGATGACTGCAGGCTCCATGAACCTTCAAAAGGAATGGCACAAAATTATCACAATGACAAATATACAGGAAGAAAAATGACAAAACAATAAACCCTATCAAAACAATCTGATGCTGAAAAGAAATGGGTTTTGTACACCTCTTTTGATCTACTTCAGACTTTATCACCTATGGCTGCATGAATATCCGCATTATCCACCAAGACAAGTTTTACTTTTCATCAAGTGCCTCTAACACTTCGTCGCCTCAGTTTACAAGTGTTATATGTCCACTTTTAATAAAATCCAAGTTAAGGACACCAACAGACCATTTCCATTTGTTGTTACTCCATCAAGTTGAAAATTGTACGGTACCAGTACATGATGCAGTGTGAGCTGAAAAACTGGGTTTACACAACCACCATCACAATGATTTGAAGTTGACAGCATTCAAATTTTAAAGCCTTTCTCTAAAAAAATTATCCATGAACATAAAACACTTGTAAACTGAGACGACGACTTTATAAGTGCTGGAAGAGCACTTGACTTGCACATGCCTGTCGTTTCTTTATAATTTCATTTGATTATCACCACAAAAACCAAATCACACACCATTTTTTTTCAGGAATTGGCCTGGGCACAGCATTGATGCGGCAAGGATAGTCTGGTTGACCTGCCAGATTCCTGCCAAGGACAGTCCCCACTAGGGTAAGGGGCAGGATCACAAAGATGCAGATGCATGTCACTGCCACCTATGGGAAAGACGGGTAAAATATTAGTGTCGATTGTTACAAAGGAAAGATGCTTTTCCATTGCTTTTCAGAAAGAGCCTGTCAACAATTCAAGAAGAAGAAGTAATACTTTTTTTACAAGATAAAGAGGCTCTAAGAAATAAGAGCACAAAGATTAACTTCTGAGAAAGAAGAAAAAGAAAACGTATTGCCAAAAAAAGAGTTCATATCATTTACATACTTTATCAAACAGTTAAAAAACACAACGTATTTTATTCTAGCGAGTTTGCTTTATGACATGAACATTTTCACTATAACTGTCAGCTATTATTATTACTAGATAATTATGTCCTGTAAACAAAATGTAACAAACAAGCATTTCTGAAAGTACAAGTTCTTAAACAGACCATAGTGGTAAAGGGGATGGCCCTTGAAGCGTGGTAGTAGATAGCAATGAAGTTAATGAAGAAGGCCGTTCCACAAATCGCTGATGGAATCAGAAAGGCACTGGTTACCATCTGCTTGATCCACAGTTTACCTGAAAGTGAAAGCCCCAAAATCAAAAACTTTCCAAGGTCCACATCAAATAATAAACAAATAATGCATGCAACATAAAAAAAAAAGAAATTCAAATGACAAAAACTAGTTAGAAATTCAAGACTTTTTTAAAATTTTGAGTAAGTTTAGCAAACTTTTGACTACAATACTCCAACAGCTACCTAACAATTTATTGAGAAAATGTCAACATACGAGGCTTGCCCCACAGAACAACCTGTGTTCATAAAGTTCACAAATTCAGTTTTCACACAAAAGCCAGTTTAAAAACTCACCTCCCATTCTGGCATACAGACTCCCCCCAAAGTAGCCATTGACTGGGGCAGTGGCAGCATACACAAAAATGGCTGTACTCAACAGTGAGCCTCTCCTGGAAGAAAATTTATAAGAGCAAAAAAATTTAGTTATTTAGTAAAAGCACAGAAAAATGAAATGCATAAAAATTCCAAACAAATACGTACAAAATTTGTCCTTCACAAATGTGAAATTGTTGTAGAAAATAAGAATCTGAAACAGGATTAAATTTATAGATGTCATCACTGAACCCAGCAAATAAATCAAAATCAAACAGGTGGAAGCTTTAAGACATTACTGAGTAGTGCCTTCTGACCTTTCTATTGTAACTGACCATGTAGTCAGCCATGTACAATCAAATACTTTTGGTAATCAATTAATCAGCTTTTATGCTTGCTTCAGGGCTATCTTTTGTGATACAATTGAGGCTAAAACTAAAAACTGTTACTGCAATCCTATTCTGTTGAGGGTTGAGTGAAAAGACTAAAGAAAGGAGTCTTACTCTGTGTAGAGTTCTCCGATGATGGCAAACATAATGACACAAAGTGAAACAGTGGCAATATGATATCCTGTCCCAACTAGAGCCGAGAATATCAGAGAATTGGAGGCTGGTCGGAACACATCACCATGGACTTGCTTCCACCCATACTCATCGCCAAGATCTTTCTCCTGGCAACAGCAAAATGGTTAAAATATAATGTACTGTTATCAATTATTCACATTCCAATACCATCCTAGTAAAATAATCTACCTTTCACATCATCTGACAGTGAGCTTTAGAAAATTCTACTAATAATTAATGATGTGAACCTTCAATTAATTGACCACAAATGAATCTGTACACGGCTAAAAGCAAACTCAAATATTAATGTATGGCATGCTTTTGTAAGCTCTCCAACAATTATCCTGCAAACATTTGCACTGCAATTATTTTGAATGAAGTGAAGAACCAATTTCTCTTTAAAAAAATACAACATAAGTCCATTTATTTTTAATTTACAAAAGAAACAAAACTGAGAAAACATTAAAACATACCATGTCGTCCAAATCCTCTTCCTTGCTGTAACGAGCATAGTCCTTTCTCAGTGTGCGCATCAGAATCATGCTGACCAATCCCACCAGGAAAATGACCATCATGAAGGAATTGAAGATGCTGAACCAATGGATCTGATCACAGGAAAAGATATTTTTCACATTAGAGAAGAAATCCTTAGCTCTTGACATAAATTACTTTCTTATGCCTACAATGGTAACTTCTATAAAAAATTAATTTCTGCAAAAGTTCTGAACCATTTAATACTTGATTTGAGCAAAGAAATTCACATAACCAAAATGCTTTGCTGGTGCCCAATTTTGAATCTATGTCACTTTAGATTTTCATGAATGAACAACCTGTCAGGAAATCAAACTTACGCGATGCTGGAAGAAGTTGGGGTCCAAATATTTATCAAAGCGGTCCTGGAACTTCACCTTTGAAGGATGCCATTTCACCTGATAGAACATAAAACTATTTTAAAATGTGTGCGCCGCTTGCAAGAAGTAAAAAATGTCTATAAGAATAATTTCAGGTTTCAATTATTCAAAGAAAGATGAATATCCACTACAAATTACTGCACTAAAAAAGTTCCAAGAAGGGAAGGATGAGGGAAAGGAAAGGAACAGAGTATCATCTAACATATAAAATGTAATTTACCCTATAAATCATATTAATGTTTTAAGATTCATTAAAAAAAACTATTTCACAGCAATTAACGGTCATTTTTTAGCAGCCTTTTTAAAATAAAATGAATTCGATCATTTATAGTAACTTTACCACATCCTTTGCCACACTCACCTCATAGGTGAAAGAAATTTTGATTCCTGGCTTGAGTTTGACTTTAGCCTCTGAAGTCAGGTTGACATCAACAATGTATTCACCATTATAACCGATGTCAAACTTTTTGTGTGTCCAAATATAGTGTCCCTCTCCACCCTCATCCACTTCACCAACTATACCTGTAAGAAGAAGAATCAACAAACTTGTTTCACACAGTGGTATGCGATGGGTACATTACGTTTTTTCCCAATAATACTTAAATACAAGTGAAATCTATTGCACAATAAAAGTAAAAGAAAAGTAAAAAAAAAAAAAGTTAGATTACAAACATCCTCATTAATTTATATAACTGTTAAAAAGACAATCACTGATAACTAACGGTTTTGTTCAACAGCAAAAAGTCTTTTTAAGAGAGTTTTGCCTTGTTTTCGTTAATGTGAAGAAATCTAAGAGAACAAGACTTTACGTTAAATACAAGCAACAACATCCTACTATATTCAAGAACTTTTCCAGATAATATTTCAAGTTGGATTAGGTCTACACGTGCAAGTCAGAACATACACTATTACCAGAAAATGTAGTGAAAAGTATTGCTCACCCGTGTAGAAAGTCAAAATGATCAAATTTTAATTTGCACCCTCTCTATTCAAATACAAATACAGATGAATTGATCAGATATTTCAAAGTTTTGGCAGAGGACTACTTACCCCAAATAGGCAAATCATCAATGTACATTTGGTACCAGTAATGGTTCTGTACAGCATACATAAAAGCCTGATATTTCTCCTCTGTCAAGTCAATAGAACAGTACTCTGTGTGACTGAAGTCGCCTGGAGATTAGTAGAGACATAATATTAGATAAAAACCTAGAAAGCTGAAGAGAAAATGGAGTAAAACAAATTGTTTTGACTATTCTCGAAATCTAAAAGATCATGATTTACTAACACCTAAATGAACAACAGCAAAATAACATTTTACTTGAATAAAATAATTTAGGTCTATATAAAGTACTTAATATTGAAATACTGCTCCACTTCACCTCGAAAGTCAATGTCTATTCCACTGAATTCCAGCTCCACTCCCAGAAGAGCTTCTCCAAGAGTTTCATGGTAATGTCCAATGCTGCCCTTCTTCCCTCTACAGAATGGTAAAGAGAAGTAGCTGTATGTTTCTTGTCTGTTGTGATAAGGGCCCACTGTATTCATCCACAGGACCACCTCATCACTGTTCTTGTACTGAAATACATCAAGAATTATTTTTAATGCCAATATCTCATTTTACACCTATCATATGAAGTCATTGATTGTGTTCATAGAATACCTTGACAATAACAAAAACCAACATCTACTTAAAACAAATTGTTTTCCACTGCCCTGAAAATAATTTGTGAATTGTGTAAATCATTCCATTTATCAAACCAAAACTGGTATGAGTGTCAAAACTTTTTATGAATAAATCTTGAGGTTGCTCAAGAGATGTCAACAATAAAAATCTGAGAAAAGATTGAAGACTAGCCACGTTAGATTAAAAAACCATGAAGAAAAAAAAAGAGGCCACTTCGATTCCAGATTCCATAAAATATTGACAGTTATTCATTACATTTTAATTCTACAACTTCTGGACCCAATGCCCAATGAGATTCAAGACAGTTTCTAAAATCTAAGTAAAAGACTACAAGACTATTGCATAGATCATAGACTAGCTTTTATAGGCCAGCTTTTAACTAGTCTTTCATTAATGCAAAGAATTCATTATTCCCAAGTCATCAAAAATTTCGGTAACAAAAAATGACATGCTGTTCATTGACTTTATCAGACTGCATAGAGGGCATTTATTTCACAGCAAGAAAACGTAAAAGACCTAGACTCTAGTGCTAGTTTTCAGCATTGTAACGTAAGTGCTTAGGTCAATAAAGGCTTGCCTCTGAAGTGAGTGGGAATGATAAAATTATATACATTGCCCATTCAGCGTCAATCAGTCATAGCCATCTCTTGTCAGTCACTTGTCAATTGGTGTATCCAGTAGTAGAGGTGCTTCACTTCATGTGCATAGCTACTTAATACCCCCCTATCCTATGCCTATGTTAAAATCATGCGGTTACTTATAAATCATAAGAAACCGGAATGTGATAGGATGAGTACCCTGTCACTGTAGCCTGCCTGTAGGCCAATCATAAATTTGCAATTTGGACAAACTCAAGCTGAGCAATCCGCTGTCAACTTTGTATGTTGAGCATTATCTAGACAGTCTAGATCTAGATCAAGACCAAGTAACTGGGTAGGCTACTATGAGGATGTAGAGTGTTGTCCTTTTCCATTTTTCATTTTAATTTCGTGAATAGAATAGATTTCAAATTTGTCAAGTTCGTGACTCTAAAGATTGATCTGTAGTCTAGATCTAGATATACATCTAGAATTCTAGAGCTAGAGTTGGCCTCTAGATCTAGATCTAGATCCTATTTTTCACCTTGATGAATGATGGAGTAGGCTAGCCTATTGGTGTGCTGTGTGGCAAAATCGTTTTCCAACTGAAGGGTTGAAAAGGGAATGGGTGTGAGATGGGCTCAAATCAGCAAGTGTTGATCATTCTTTATATCTCTAGATTCTAATATAGTCTAGAATTATAGATTCTATTCTTAAAGAAAAATAATACACACACAAAACAAACAAAAAACAAAAAAACAAGACGAATCCCGAATCGGATTGTCGGATAGGCTGCTTCTTTTTTTTCTTCCTTTCCGACAGCCGGTTAAAAGAAAACTGTCAGAACTTTGTTTCAGCCAAAGAAAAAGACTCTTTTAATCGGTCATTACGTTGCAACAAGTTAACATTTGAGTAAATCCATGACGAACAGTAGAATAGTACGTAGATCTATCACCTTAGTAACCAAAATAAAGCTCAAATTTTCTGCAAAGGAAACAACTTACGATATGATCGTGCTCATCACAGCAGACCAGGCAAAATGAAACCAAAAGGCAAACACTGAAAAGTGTGTTCAACTGCATTTTCAAGCAGCAAAAGACTAGATGATTGGCAATTGTAAGTGATAGAATGGATTTATAATGTCGGTATCTTCCTCACAATACTAACGTTATGGCCACCTCCATTGGCCACGTAGAACCTCCGGTAGAGGGCGTTGAATCAGCCTCGGCTTACGACCATTCGTTGTTTTCAAATATCTGCTCGAGTACAAGCACTTTTTAAATATCAAAAGCACACAAAATGCTTAAACGAAGAATAGAAAACTGTTGCACCACGGCTTCACGAAATATAAAAATACAGGTACGAGGCAATAACAAAAAATGGGCAGGAATAGCAGCGAAAATCTTTGGTCTGTTGATATGAGTATAAAACTCGAAACATCATCTTACCACAAGTACTTGAGTATTGAGTAGGCCTAGCCTTGCCTGCCGGTAAGCCAAGCAGGGGAGAAAACCAGCTCAGCTAGTCAGCTTCCATGGCTGAGCCACCGAGCCGGAGTGGCTAAACTGGACAGTCTGGGTCGTCTACCTGTACAAACGCTAAGAGCTGCCAAAACGGTTATGTCCCATGTGGGGTGGGGATTACGAAATACTAGGCTAGTATTCTCGCTCTAGCAACTGGTGGATGTTACATAGTTCCCAGGTGTTGTAGACTTTCCTTTTCTTTTCTGTTTCTTTTTTTTTTTAATGGAAGTCCAACAAGATAAGGCTTGCAGCGTCGCATTACCTTACCCCAACTCACACTCCCCGCCCCACCTGCAATCTCCCTCCCTCGTGTGAGCGCTAACGGACTGAGAGCTCGTTAGTGTAATGTAAGAAACTGTGCTGGGATGCATTTTAGGGAAGCTTGGACAGTCTTAACCTGTTTTACAGAGTAACACAGAAACGTATAATTTTGTTACGTAAGACATAAGATAAGCTTTGGTAAGGGACGGGTTCTGACATTCAATAAATTAAGGCGTGTTCAAGAAGGACTTATACCGATAGCAGTCGAAAGCTCATTAATTTGCAGGTTGCGTTGAATTTCAGGAACGTACTATTTGTAGATCACTGAAGGCTCAAAAAGAAGGATATGCCTACTGAAGAACAACAACGTCACTGGCAAATAACAAGATATTTCAAGAATGCCAACAATTGATTAAACCTAAACAAGCAGAGCAAGTAGATCTAGACAGAATATCTACATCAAAATCTCACCACTCAAGATAAAATAGGAATATTCAAACGTGTAAAGAAAAGAAACTAATCGATCTTGAACAAGGTCGTGTTCAGAACTGACAGGCCGTGAAAGATCCATCACGCTGAGTGGCTCCTGCAGTCCTTATTGAACGTTTGATGGCGTGTAAACAACAAATAATAGTCTCCACTCGTGCCTTTCGCTGCCATAGTGCACTTTGATCATATGGCAAGCGTAGTGAACAAAAAACTGACGGCCATCTTAAAAGTTACAGGCAATGCGGTAGCTAAAGTTGGTTGTGGCAGCCTTTGGATGAACGAGTCATTAATATCGTGCTAACAAGTTGTAACAGTAGACAAGAGACACACCGCCATTCCTTGCGCAAGTAGCTGCCAATAATAGTGCCCAAAACGTATTCACAACAAATCAATGTAAAAAAAAGAAAAAAGCCACCCGATTCACGTATATTAGATATACAATGTGTACAGTGTAGAGAAATTTCGACACTTCTGCCACAAGCGTCATTCGTAACTTTTCTTTAGAGGTTAAAAAGTCAACTTTTGACAGAGCCGTATGCGTGGCATTTACTAACGGACAACCATGAGACAAAAACAACAGTGTCAGCCCTCGAAAAGTGGTACATCTTCTTTGTGACAAAGGAAAACAATCCCCTTCAATGTCTGAACCAAGTTTGGAGCCCTAGCAAGGCTGACCGCTATCGCCTACTATTAGGAATGTGTTCCTGAAAAGAGTCATGAATGACACACACAAAGATTATAAGATTAAATTCTATACTTCAAGCTAATCACTAATCATATCATCCGATGACATACTACGCATTGCAGGCTTAGGTGGAGCAAAATTAAATCTTGAACAGAATGCAAGACAAACCTACAGCCTACCGAAGTATAGCCAGCATCATGAAATCTTACAAAGTACAAACAACTTTAACAAAACAAAGCTGAAATACTTACACGGACTGCTCTCTATTGGCATCTAGATGAAGCCTAATTAACAATCTCAGTAGCTGAAACAAAAAGCACTTATTGACAAACTCTCTCTCTCTCTCTCTCTCTCTCTCTCTCTCTCTCTCTCTCTCTCTCTCTCTCTCTCTCTCTCTCTCTCT
>JBDFRD010595373.1:0-16592 GCA_039654405.1 Bullina lineata | reverse complement strand
TCTCTCTCTCTCTCTCTCTCTCTCTCTCTCTCTCTCTCTCTCTTTTTCTCATTCTCTCTCCATCCCTCCCTCTGCCTCATTCACTCTGATCTATCTATCTAATAAACTAAATTTCCCTTTAGTCTGTTCTCTGTCTATCCATGAAACATGACTACATGGCATTACTTAAGTCCCATTCACTTTCCCTATCCTCTCAGAAGCACCCACTAAAGTCATCCAGCTCCAGATCTGGCATGTCTCACGGCATGATGGGCAACATGAAAGGCCAGCCTGGGCCTGGGATGATGCGTATGCAGGGCCCCTCACCTGGAAACTGGGGGCCCCCTGGAATGGAAGACCCCGGTATGATGGGCCCAGGAGGCATGGTGCCCAACGGACCGTACCCTCCCAACGGCACGGGCCCCCGAATGATGGGTGGCTGGCCAGGACAGGGGTGTGCGGGCCCCCACCCTCATGGCCCCCACCCTGGGATGGGCCCTGGAGGTTACCCCCCGCCCCCACCCGGGAGCATGATGGACATGGAGGCGGAGTTCATGATGTCTGGAGGCAATCACCTGAACATCTCCTCCAGCCAGGTGCCGGATGAGAATCTCACCTCAGAGCAACGCCAGCACCGCTCCAAGAGCCTGGCCCAGCTCACAAAGATTCACCAGATGCTGATGGGGGGCAGTGGTGGAGGCCCCCAGGACGGCAGGCAGCCCCCCATGTCGGGCGGACCCGGGATGTATCCGGGTGGAGGCATGATGACATCACAGCAACAGGCCATGATGAACTCACAGCAGCAGGCCATGATGTCGCAGGGAGGAATGATGCCTCCCCACGGGATGATGTCTCCGCAGCACCAACACATGATGGCTCAGCAAGGGTTGCCTCCCTTCGGCCCGCGGGGTCCAGGGCCAGGGATGAATAGCAAGGATCAGGTGAGTAGTGGGAGTCAGAAAATGGTGGAAATCCTGCAGCATGTGGAGTTGACTTCAGTAGGCGAGTACATTAGATGGAAGGAGAAACAGGTAAATTGTATAAGACAATATTTTTGAGTGGCGCGGTGGTTGAATGGTTAGAGCATGGATTAGCAATCCTAATCCATGGGTTTTTGGTTCGAATCCAGCAGCGATTGTTGTGCCTTTGGGAAAGACACTTTACACCATTTTTCTTCTCCCCACCCAAGTGTGAACTGGGTACCAGCATATTCTGTTGGGGAAGTAAACTAGCTTCCTGTCTAGGAGATGATTTAAAAATCATCTGTTCCGCTTCACACTACCGAAACCCGGATAAGCTCCGGCTTTATGGACCTCACAGGCCTTGGAGGAACTTTACTTTATTTATGGAGTTGACTTCAGTAGGCTAGTGAATTAGATGGAAGGAGAAAGTGGTTAATTGTATGAGGCTTTATATTTTTCTCTATGTGAGTGACAGGTTGCGGTGAAGGTAATTTATCCTGGTTGCGCCTTCAGAACTAGCGCAGCAGTGGGAAGGCAAGACTGTTTGTGTGTGTGTTATATAGACTTATCAAGTTATCAAAAATAAGTAGTGATAAAATTAAATTGAAACTTATGGCCAGTCACAGACAATGGTAAGAGTAAGAATAAAGTCATACTGTGTTTGAAATGGCAAAATTAAATTATAATGTGATTGAATAAAAACTGAACGAAGAAATGCAAGAGGAAAACTAATTGTATACCAAAACATTTTTTAGCTTTTGAAATGATACCTGCATGTAAAGTGGAACAGTATGTTTGACTGCTGTCTGAATTTCATGACTGCAGTACTAGAAACAACATCAGATTCTTCAGTTGAAATTGCAGGATTGTGGTATGTAAGAAACAGTGGTATAGGGTTAGGTGTAATTTAGTCTTTGATGTGTTTTTATGAACCTTCCATGTTTCTAGAGGTGTATTTATAAAGAAGCTACATGTATATATACAAATGTACACACATCTGTAGTTCCTGGGCTTGAAGTTCTCTTCTTTTTGTTTCCCAAGAGAACTGTCATGCTCAGAAACAAGGTAGTATTATTACATGTAAAAGAAACATTGCATTCTTCGGTCTAACTAGTTTCTGTGTTTTCTCGACTCCTCCCTCCTCCCCCTGCAGTTCCAAGCTCAGCGAGAATGGTTCCAGGTGCAACAAGAATACTACATCGAGAAGCAGCACCGCATGCAGCACATACCGGGGTCACGACCCCCGCACATGGAGCCAGTGCCTCCACCCTCCTACTACTCCTCCATATCTCAGAAGCACGGAGGCATGGGGGGCCCCACCTCCCCTAACATGAACGGCATGCGTATGCCCATGGGCCCCCACGGCCCGCATGGACCTCATGGACCTCACGGACCCCCTCCCATGGGGATGGATGCTGAGGGGATGGCGATGTACGGCGGACCTCCAGACATGTGCAGGCCTGGGCCTCCTATGGGGATGGAAGGCATGCCAGGGATGCACGGGTACCCGCCGCAGTGTGGAATGCCCCCTCAAGGACCCATGGACCCCGGGTTCGATCCTACCATGGCGGGCGCGATGCCCCCTGGGATGGGGCCTGGGGGGCCAGGCGGCCCTCGACACCACGGACCCATGCCTCAGGGCCACATGATGGGCCCCAACGGGATGATGGGCCCTATGAAGGCGCCCACTCAGGTGACGTTACACAGGGCAGGCAACCCTGAACAGTTCAATCCAGAGACAATGGGCGGAGTGATCCCCCCTGTGACCGGAAGCTCAAACAGCGGCAGCAGCAGCAACAGCAGCAAACCCCCGCCCAGCTACGCCCAGGCGCAGAAGCGTAAACGGGACGACCTTGACGATACCTACGGCAAGGGCAACCTGCAGCAGACGCCGTCCCCCACGAAAATCCACTACCACCTCAACCAGTTTGAGGGCCAGGAACTTACCATCACCAAACAGCTCAACTCGGCATTTGTTGGTGGTGGCGCGGCAGACGAGTGCCCTGGAGGTGGGGTAGGGGGTGTGGCTGGGGGTGGACACTTCAACAGCCACACCAACTCCCCCCTCCACGCACCCGCAACCAGCAAGTCCAGCGGCGGCCCCCTGTCCAATTCCAGCCAGGCCTCGGCACATTTGGCCAGTCCTCCTGTTGTCTCGGCCACCGGACCCTCCCCGCTCACAGCCCAGCCTCAGGCAGGTGGGCCCCATTCAGGGCCCCTCCCTTCAGCGGGAGCCCCACAGTCTGGTGGCGGTCCCCAACATCCCTCAGCAGGCGGGCCCCCTTCGTCTTCATCAGGTGCTAACATGAGACTGACCCACTATGACCCTGCAGGTGGTCCTCCACTGACCAACGGCCTGGGCAGTGGGCCGCACACGCCCACTAACTCCAAGTCGGCCATGTCCAACATCACCTCGGCCAGCCTGGCCAATCTGGCGAAGGGAGTGGAGAACTTGTCCAATCAGATGCAGCAGAACATGATGCAAGGCGGGCCCTTCCACAGCATTCAGGTTCAAGGTCAGATGAGCTCCAGCAACAGCGGTGGTGGTGGCGGTAACAACAGCAGCAACAGTAGCAGTAACAGCAGCATAGTGGCTAGTGCAGGGCCGGTAGCTGCAGTGACTACGTCATCAGGGCCTGTTACGTCCCAGCCTAGCTCCACCCAGTCCCAGAGTACGCCCAGTGTGAACAACACGTACATTGCAACCAACATGTCTATATCGCAGGTGAATGTCCCCAACCACCCTTCCATGAACAGCTATGTCAACATGCAGATGCAGAGCATGAGCTCAGAATCCACACACATGAACATGACCCCAGGACCCCATGGAATGCCTCCGGGAGGGGGACCCATGGGTCCTGGGCCACCTCACGGCATGCCAGGTGGACCCCCAATGGGTCCCGGACCTCATCCAGGGCCCCAGCCACCGCCAGGAATGATGGGAGGAGGGCCACGCATGTCCCACCACATGACGCAGTCTCAGAGCATGATGGCCTCCATGGGGCCGAGTCCTGGGATGCCTCCGGTTCAGGGCCACCCTCCATCCTCGGTGCCTACCATGAATCCAGGTGGACCCATGCCGCCTCACGGAGGGCCCAATTCCTCCAGCATGCCGCCCACTCCGCCAGCCATGTCTAAAGGCAGTCAGTTCACCAGCCCACCCCTGTCCCACCCGGCCATGACGGGCTCACAGACCACCCCTGGGGTAACCTCCCCTCCCTTCCCGCTGACCCCAAGCTCCAACTCCAGTGTTCAGATCCAGCAGAAAGGACACAACACCATCCAGTACCTGCCCGCCAACCCACCCTCGTCGCAGCAACCGCCTTCCGCCACCATGAAGCAACAACAACAGCAGCAGCAGCAACAACAACAGCAGCAACAGCAACAACAACGTCCTGATATGGAGTACCCAGGCATGCAGCGCTTCGCCTCACCGATGAACAACATGGAGGGGAAGAATCCATCTTCCAACCTACAGTACTTCCCTACAGCCTCACCAGGGGGACCCAGACCTCCTATGTCCAGCTCGTTGTCGGCCGCTGCAGCCATGGGCCCCGAGTTTGCCAACCAGGCCACCATTGCAATGCACCACTCGGCAGCCATGATGCGCAGCTCCAGCATCCCAGACATGCAGGCCATGCACGGTGCCGGCGGACCCAACGGCATGCCCCCTTCTTCGATGGGCCCCATGGAAACCCCAGGACCAATGGGAGGCCCCAGTCCCATGAGCGGACCCCCGAACTCCATGATGGGAGGCCCAGACCCTATGATGGGGATGAGCAATGCGGGGCCCCCTATGCGACCTGGACACTCGCCGGGGGCTATGCGTCCCATGCCACCTGGTATGGGCCCTGGTAGCCTGGAGTGTGTATCCCCTATCCCAGGTATGGGTGGATACATGAACTCTGGGCCCTCCATAGAGCAGGCACAGGCTCAGGCCCAGGCCCATGCAGCCATGATGATGCAAGGTAACACCCAGATGCCGGTCTCGTCTCCTCATGGACCCATGCCACCTGGCGGACCCTCCCCGCACATGGCGCCAGGACCTCATGGACCCATGCCAGGTAACTCTATGCACGGCTCTGGCATGCCTCCAGGCTCCTCTCCTCATGGACCCCCTATCGCAGGCCAGTCTCCACATGGTGGGCCACCAATGCCCGGTCAATCCCCCCATGGTGGACCACCTATGCCTGGTCAGTCCCCGCATGGTGGACCTCCAATGCCCGGTCAGTCACCTCATGGTGGACCCCCCATGCCAGGCCAATCTCCGCACGGTGGGCCTCCAATGCCCGGTCAGTCTCCCCATGGACCCATGCCTGGCCAGATGCCAGGCCTCTCCCCACACGGCCCCATGTCAGGCCCCATGCCCCACGGACCTCCTCACAGCTCAATGGCTGGGCCCATGCCTCCCCATGGCCACATGGGCCCTATGTCTGGTGGCCCCTCCATGCACGGACCAGGTATGCCTCCATGTGGTATGCCCAGGCACCCGGGGGTCATGAGGATGGGGGGTCCCCCAATGGGCCCTGTCTCAAACCCGTACGGAGGCATGCAGTATCCACAGTACCAGCAGGACTTTTACTCCTCAGCGCAGTCACGGGGCCCTCGGCAGATGATGCCGGGGATGATGGGAGGCCCTCCAGGTCAGCCCTACGGGATGATGCCCAACATGCCTGGGCCAAGCTGAGGCACCGACTATTGCTAGCCAATGCCTCCTTAACAGAACAAGACAATGAAAAAGAAACCCTGACCTCAGTGCATGGATGGACATTTACTGGCTTCCCACTTTATTTCAAGGTGTAGACACATATCAATGATCAGTGTTTTATATTATATTGAGTTCATGTGTTGATCGTGATTCCCATTTGATGACGTTGTGAAACGCTGCTTTAATTAGAACAGGTTCCCTCACTGATCGATAGAGGATGGAATATTTATTGTGTGAAAAGTGCACAGACCTGATCCAGGATCAATCTACCGCCCAACCCCTTAATGTGCAAAAATTAAGGCCAAATTTCAGATTGTCTGAAATGAAATGTTCAACACAGCTGATCTCATTGAAGACGCCCCACCTTCATCACACAGGCCAAAATGGCCTCCTCGGCTGCTCCTTCCGACCAAGCTGGCCAGTCGAGTGTTGTTGAGGTGGGCAGTTACTCGCATAATTTAATAGGTCAAGGGTCAAACATGAGCTGCCTGAAGTTCCGTGACTCACACCCAGGGGATCAGGAAAAAATAAAGAGGCTGGAACTGCAGGAATGAGGAACAGGCCCTTGTTATCCCAGCTGCACCCTGGCTTCAGTCCTGTCCGAGCCTGAGTTGTCTGAACCACAGTGTTTTCTCTTTGTTACTTAACATTTTACACAAACTGTGTACATGGACTTATTTCGGATGAGAAGGGTGTGGGTGTGCGAGGGAAGGGAGGGCTGTTTCCCTCCATTATTCATCCTTAACTTGTCTGACCACAGCGACAAAGACTTGCTCTGTGCTTTTGTTGAACACTGTACACATGAAATACAAGGTGGGGGCATGCACATCTCAGAGTGTCACCACCTGTCAGGTTTTATTTCTTGATTCAGATTCTGTACGTATGTATGTATGTATATATATTATATATTCGGCTCATATTTAGGGGTAATTTGTTCTCTTTGTAGCACATATGATTTTTTTTTCTTTTAAATTAAGTAGGATTTGCACACACAAAAATTGTGTTTTCACGGGTTGGGATTCGACTTAACAGTCTGGAAGTTTGGGGGTTTTCAGTTTCCATTTTCTAAAATGCTAATAAACTTGACCTTCAGGCTGAATGATGACTGCTGAGCATGCCAGGAAACTACTGAATGTAGTCACATACTTTTTGAAAGCCATATGGAGTAGACAACCCAAGATAAGTGACAGGGTTTTGCTCTTGCTGTGCTCTTACTTTTGTTTAGAAACTTGCTAATTTGGTATAACCATGAAATATGGTCCATGGTCATTAAGGAAAGTGTTGGAAAATCTTTTGTGAAAAAAAATTTTTTTTTAATGTACTCGTTACCCTCGTATGCAAATTCCTGTGTGAAAGAAACACGCTTTTTTAAAACATTTTTATCCTTGTTGCATAATGACAATTGGACAATTGTAGTTTGTACGACCACATGATCTTTATCCTTTTGCTCAAGTTTGTATGAAGACAAAATGATAGCTGCACGCACTGTGTCTTTTCTTCTTATCTTCTTCCTCTGTCCTTTCTTCCTTTATTTTATCTTCTCTGTCAACAATACTTCCTCTATTTACTTTTGCTGCGTGTCTTTTTTCACCTAGCCCTTTTTCTTCCTCTCTTTCTAGTTTGCTTTTCAAAGAAGATGGTAACTTACAAACAGGCTACCATGTGGCTTGCTGTTGTCTCCAAGACCTGTTATATGCTGTGTAAGAGATTAAGAAACACAGACAGAATGAGTTAGGCCTATAATTCCTATAAAACTTGGGCTAAATGAAATTCTGAAACATATTTTTTAAAGTCTTGAGATGTATCTCACATAGGATAAATATAATTGTGAACCAGCTTTCAACAGGTACAAACCCATGAACTTTGAAACAATGAAATCCATTTATGAATGACACGGCAGTCTGTGTAATTGTGAGGAAGTGAATGATTAAAATGACTGAATTTATTTTAAACAGTGAAACTGCCCTTTATTTTTGTCTGCAAGTCCTTTACTTCAACAATTATAGCATAAGATCTCGAAAGACGTGATGTTATTAATATTGCTGCTTTTACAAGTTCTAGTAATAGTTGTAGTGAGAGGAAAATATGTTATGCTACTAACAAAACAAAAGAATGAGAAAAATGTAAAAGCACTTCTTTTTCTCTTATATTTTGCTGAAAGTGAAGGACGTTTAGAAGAAAAAAGGGAGTATGACCCAGTTACCAATATTGATGACAAGAATTTATGCAGTGTGTCACTTAATATTATTGTTCCTTGATAAGTTGCAATCTTTGTCCTGAGAACAATGGTTATTGTTCCCATTGATTTGATATATTGTCTTCTTTGAAAAACTCCTCGAAATATGAAATCAATACCTCGGATAAGATCCTGTGAGGCTATGAATGCTGATTAAAATATGATTGCAACAAATACTTGGCTGTATAATAAAAACACATTGAATCAAAAGTTAAGCTAAGGTTATGGACATGATCATTTAAACAGAAATTGTTCTAAATATCCGTGAAGAGCAACTTTTAGTAGGGCAGGGTTGTTTATTTTTATTTGAAACCCCTTTAAAAAGTGACAGAAAATATAGATGGCTCATAGGGACTGATCCCTGTTTGACAGTATGTACAGGATTACAGATGGACTTAAAGGGGGCCAGACAAAGTGTGCGCTGGGTGTGAGTGATAGTTGTTTACAGTAAAAAAAAAATTAGCTGATCTCCCAAGTGTAAGCCTCTCTAAGCTGATAAGTCTTGTTCTGGTGTATGTGTGTGTGTGTGTGTGGTTCTCTCTTCGAAATGTCCTCGCTCATCTCGTGCCTTACAGTGGATTATGTTGCATCATCAACAAAAAGCTTATATCCACAATATCCTTTTTCTGTCCCTCCCTTACACTTGCGATCTCACTTTCTTACGTGTGCGCAATATCAGCTACACACTTCATCTTCTCATCCGTGTTTTGCTTGTTTTTTTTTTATTTTTAGAATTCAAATAACGTGAGGTTTTGATGATGTATCTTACAAGTGCAAACTATGCTGACTATGTTCCAATACTACTCTTGAAGCGTAACATGTACATTCTTTTTGTCAAGCCCTGGAATACAGGACGTTGTTTGATGGGTGTTTTGCTCTGAATCTGAGAAGAATGCAGGAAGTGAAAGTGATACACGAGTTCATTATTATAAATGAAATATGACAACAACAAAAAGGTATTGATTTAACCCCCTTGTTGCAATCTAATACTGGTGAGAGATAACCAATCTGAACAATGAAAACGTTTGTGCCATGTTCATACATATCCCCATAACTTTCAACATTTTGTCCCACTCTCACAGGAGTTGAGCTCTTTCCCTCAAATCGTTTCCTCATTCTCTTGGGGGAGTGGAAGCCTGGTGTGATTATCATAGACTGAAGTTTGAATTTTTTGGTTTAGTTCGGTGTATTCGTTACTAAGTTAAAATTAATTTGTGTCTTTTTTTTTTTTTTTTTTCTGTGATTGCCACTGCAGTGTTTTGCAGCCAGTTATGAAAGATGTGTCACCATGGATTTCATATAATTTATGGCATTGTTTCATGAAAGGAAATCTTTAAACATATATGGAATCATTTCTTGTCTCTTGAAATTCTGTGCTGAGGCATTCTGATTTGTCCCCATTATGTTGGGACATTATTACAATACAAGCATGCCACTCTCACCACCTCGTAGAATTATTATCTCTAGTAGTTAACTTATTTACTTGAAATCTCTTCTCTTGGCTCCTTCTGGAGCATAGGTCCGAAAACAACACCTCTCCACTTTTGCACTGACCCTTTCAGTTTGGCCCATGTCATTCCGGTAGCCTTGGCCTTGAACTCAATGGATCTGTGCCATGTCTGTTTAAG
Source organism: Bullina lineata (assembly GCA_039654405.1). Lineage (NCBI taxonomy): Eukaryota > Metazoa > Mollusca > Gastropoda > Bullinidae > Bullina > Bullina lineata. Next base: position 7,079 of record JBDFRD010595373.1, on the reverse strand, counting down.
GGTCAAGAATTGCTTTGAGTTTGAATGATCGCTACACAACAAGCTTTGTGGTGTTCATATTCTTCAAATAAAAAAAAAAATGCATTAAAATGCCTTCTGTCTTCAGTTTTGATTCCATACCAGCCGAGTGCTGAATCAGATTCAGATGTGCAACGTGACTGGCTGTGTGACAGTGTGTTGGTGTTCACATGTTTTTTATTTCTAGGTAGTGTATTTCTTTATATGATGCAATGATGAAATTGCTTACCTCACACATAATGTAGAAAAAAGATTAGATAAAATATTGTCAGCTTCAGAAAAACTCATTTTAACCTTTTTTTTCTCGTGTTGTGAAATTATTAAAGACCTAATTCCTTTGCAGAGAAAGGAGAGAGCACTATTTTTTATGTAACAAAAATAAACTAACAAACATACAAAAATCTCCTAAATTTGTGGCCACTTTTAGTTAGCTTTAATGAGAAGTTTAATTTATATTCTTAATCTGAGTTTTTTTTATGTTACTTTTTGAAGATTTTGATGTTTTTGTACGAAAAGATGAAATTACGCATGACCAAATAGGTTTCTGGATTTTTAAAATTCAATTTTTAACATTAAGACTTGCAAAATTGTTACTGTAATCAACAGCGTTGACCAAAACTGCAGAAGAATGTGCCATGGTTTACCATTAACAACTGAGATTGTTTTGAGAAATATTTTGCAGCCCACCAAAATGTTTTGTTGGCTTGGCTGTTTGGTTAATTGTGAGTATTCACAAACTTGTAAAGAGATGTTGATAAATGTACTGTAGAGGATATCATTTAATACATTTAAGAGGGGGGTGAAACATTTTGAGAAATTTGTCTCGTGGACAATAGCTGGACAAAATTGTACTACTGGTTCTGTCAATGTTTGTTGATGAACTGTTGCTTGCAAATCTTTATTTTGGATTCATATGTTTTTTTTTCAATGTACACGTGTCAGACGCTTTAATAGAACTAACAGCTGCTATCCCCACAATGACAGTAGTTGTTTGTACATGCAACTACTTGTTTGGATAAGCTGGGCCATTCTGTGTTTGCCACAAAGGTTGACTGTTGTCGCGCATGATTTAATATTTGCTCAAAGATATTTCATTTACTGCTCAGTTGTGGTTTATTTGGTGGTTTTTTAGGTGTAAAGTTTTTTCCTTCTATTTGAACAGAATGAGTGAATTAAATTTTTTTGTTATTTTCAGTGTTTTGAAGTTTGATTTAGATGGTTAGTAATTGTTTGCGGGGATGGGGGGATAGTAAAATCTTTACTTTTGAGGCTTTAGTTTGGATGGAGTGAAATGAAACGCAAGATTTATAAGTGGAAATAATTGTTTTGTAGACTACAGCCTTAATCAACTAGATCTGTCTAGCTTTTATTTTTAATCAAAAACGTCTGTTTTTTTCTCCTTTATATTTCTGAGAAAAATTATGTAAAGTTGGTTGGATCATGTGTTAACGGGAAAAGCATTTATGGATTTTAATCAGATGATTTTTGATAGGATGTACAGGAGAAATTAGAATTTAACTTCTTTTTCTTTTTTTTTAAAATTGAGGCAGTGCATTTAGAAGTAGGACATCTATATTATTTGCTGAGATAAACATATTATACCTGTATAATATTATACATTTAGTATAAGCATTACTGTTGTGTTAATATTTTATGTTATGAAATTCTTGATCTGCTGAACTGAACACACTGTTGTTGTACATGACCTAATGAACAAATCTGACTGGTGGCTCCCTTCAAACTGTGTAAATAGCCGAAAACCACAGACCTTCGAAATAACTCAGCAACGATGATCTTCAACGCAATAGCGAACTAAGGGAGGTAATGGCTTGGATTATTCCAAGGGGGGAAATAGTATTTTTAATTTTATTTTTACTGTAAAAGTGAATGATGTGTTGTATAGTCTGTATTGAGTTACTCCCATGAAATTACATACCAGAATGTTTCAGTGTATTTTGTTTGTAGATTTATTGTATTTCTTTTTTGTTCGAGTTGAAAATTATGGCATTCTTACTCACAGCTTGAAGAAATTTGCGAAAAATGTATTTTGGTTATCTTACTGTTATAATTTTATTTTTATTTCATTCGAAGGCAACTTTTAACTATCATCCCCTCCATCCATCCGTTCAAAATTTGTTTTCTGTTACTCATTGTTTGAGTGGACCTCATAGTTTACTATTGATAAAGCTGTAGCAATCAGCTCATCAATTTGTTTCGATCTCTTCAACTTTTTTGCCTGTATTGAAGACCTATGTTCTAGTAGCACAGCCTTGTCAGAGTAAGCAGTGCCATTGGTCATCTCACGAAGGCCTCACTTCATAGCAAAGCTCATCAACTTATGAAGAAAACAAGTAAAACTGTCAAAGTAATTTTTGGACCCGAAGTGTGATTTTTTTTTTTATTACCATCAGAAGCAAGTGGCAATGTGTTGCTTTGGTAAAGTTACATTCCAACCTGCTGACAAACTTAACTCTTCACACGCCTTGCAAAGAAAAAAAAATGACAAAACAAGAAGAGTTTGGTAGTGTTCATTTTATCAAGTGTTCATTTTGAATGTACAGCGTCTCCTCTGGCCCTGTGCACTGAGCAAAGCTGTCTTTATACAGTGACAGTAATTTTTATGACAATAAGAATATTTAAATGAAAGAAAAGTGTACTGATGTAATTAAATCAACTCACACAATCAGATACGTTGAAATATGAAAAAGTTTTTAAAAAAATTTCAAAGCCTGACTGTGAATTCTTTGAGGGATATAATAATGTAAAACAAAGAAATAAAATATGGAAAATTAATAGGCTGGGATTATTTTTTAAAGTCAAGATGCACTGATCTATGGTAGAAAATAAAAAACTGATTGTGCAAGCTTTGAAATTGTTTACACTATTTTCCAGGGCACAGTGAAGGCCCAGAGCCAAGGAGTAGGGAAGTAAACAATTAGACACATGGGCTGGAACTTTGTAGACTAGAGAGTTTTCCCTTTTCTGTATCTGCTTGACGTCCATCCTTTGTGTTCATCTTATTTTCAATTAATTTCTTGTGCGTACTTAGTTTCAGCTCTCTTGTGTTCTGTTCTTGGGTCTTTTTATGTCTTGTTGAATACAATGTATTCGATACGTTTTACTGATTCAGTGTTTTGGTAGACTGTATGTAAGTGTAAGTTTTAGGAATGGGATGGGATTGCCAAGTAGTGATTTATTTCGTGCCAAAAGTGTTTTTGCTTTTGTTTTGGGGTTTTTCTTCTTCTGATTTGGTTCAACAGTATTGTACTCCTACTTACTTTGTACTTTTACTGTCTTGGTAAATGTTCATATCACTCCCGATTTGTTTTCCATCCTTAGAATTTCGAGCTTCCCACTTGAGCTGCGATTCTTGACAGACATTGCTCTTATATCAGAGGAAACTGGCCTTGAGGATTGATGATAACTAACTAGATCACGTTCAAACTTTGTTCTTCTGTCTTTCTCCTGTGAACGCTTCTCTTTTCTTCCTTTATTTTTTGTTGTTGTCTTTCTACCATTTTTTTCCTCAAAAGGCATCGACGATAGATGTGTATCCATTTAGATCTCACTTCCTCATATTGTGTTGCCCTGCTGAAACCTTTAAAAATTTGACAGACTGAGAGAGTGCACAGCAAGAGCGAGCTAAACAAACGTGTTGTAACGCTACGGTGGCTGAACGTGTGTTTTGGTTCAGTATTTTGGTTCTGTCTATCATAGTGATTGCTTGTGAATGGTAAGTGCTGCATATATTTGCCTTAGTTTGTATATGCGCGCGTGTGTGTGCACTATGACCATGATCGTTGTTGGAAATAGGTTTCGTCATTACTTCATGTTGACTCCTTACTAGACAGACCCAGAACATGTTACATGTATTATTTAATATGTTCTTATATTGCGGTCTAGGTTCTCATGGTTATGAAAATATTCGTGATTATCCACATACCTTTTCAACATAAGAACTGCTCTCAACTACATTTCACATATCGAATGTTAACTTCTGTGAGCAATATTAGCATTGCTCCTAGCTGTGTTTTCTTTGTTTGTAAGCGTTAATTTACACTGTCCCTGTTTGTGAGCAGATGCATCATGAGCAAAGATGACATAGACATAATCAATTAATTTTTACTTTCATTTATGAAATTTGTGCGAGTGCAGCTGGCCCTATTCACGTGTTCATTTATGTACATATATTATACGAATAAATTAGTCCACATATAATTAGGTTGGCTCTTCTTTTTTAATTTTTTTTTTTTTTTTGTTCATAGTTTGTCTCGTCTTATTAACTTCTGTTAATATTATGGGTTTTTTATTTTCTTTATACTTACTTGGTTGCTCCATGTGTGAGCCCAGTGTATGTATCTGAGTTTAAATCATGCATTCTGTACATACGTCGCTTCTGTCTTGTTATAAGGGAAAAAAACATATTGTCCAATCAAATATCATTTGTTCTACTTCTGAGATCAGACACTTGAGGTTAACATATCCAATATTTCAAATGCCTGATGTTTTTGTTTTATATATATTATATTATATTATATATATATATGTATTAATTTTTTTTTATTTCTATTTGTTTTCTATAATTTGTTCAATAACCTTGATTTTGTTTTTTTTCCCTATTTCAATGGCAAAATAAAAAAAATATTATTTTTGTTTTGCGTTGATGCGTTTTTCTTCTAATTTTTTTTCCTGTCTTCTTGTGTTGTGAAAAGAAAGCCAAAGAGTCTTATCTAAAAATGCAGTGCTGATATGCATTCACAAAATCATTTTAGTTTGCTTTGACTCTTAAAAAGTCACAGGACAAAGTTTTATAATATTTTGAGTTCCTTGATTATTTCAAGTTATCAAATCACTGTCAAATGTATGTATGTAGGTTATATTCAAATCTTATTGACAAGAATATACAGGGGGAAAAAACTGCTTTTTCACTTGCACAAACAGAGAATTTCGAAATTTCGAAAACTGCAACAAATTTACTGGATAATTATAAAGTTGCAACTAAGTGTGTAATTAGTTTCACAATTTTGCCACAAAATTTGAAGAGGCGTGGAGCCACAGAATTATCTGCTTGCTGGAGAAATCGTGTCTATTTACAATGCACTAAGTCACTAAGTGAAATGAATTTACTGTCCAGCTTCAGAAAGAGACTATCGGTTTATCAATGCCAGAATTTGTAATGGGGAATAAATAAATAAATCCCCAAGTCAATAATGTGGTCAGGTTGGATTGCTTCGAGCCTGCAATTATTTTTTTCTTGTACACCTGAATGTTGCACAGATCTGCTACAAGGACAACCAGGTGAGGGGTGGAGGCCCAGAAGATTGGCAGGCACAAGCAGCCTTGAACTCACCGCGTGTTCTTTCTGCGGCGGTGGAATCCAGGGATGAACTGGATAGTAAGAGCACGGAGCTCTCAGTCCGAAGGTCCTGAGTTCGAATCCTGGCGGCAGCCATCGTGCTGAGTCCTTGGGCAAGACGTTTTCACCATTTATTTTTTGTCTTTCCCCACCCAAAAGAGACTTGGATACTGGTATAGTTAACTGGGTAAGTAAACCTACGAAAGACCTGAGGTGGTCTAACTTCTAAGATAATTCATAACGCTCCACATTCTTGAAGCTCCTACTCTATTCGCCTTACAGGCGTCAAAGGAAGTTGACTTAGATCCGTACTAATGAGTAATGTGTCAACTTGTTGCTGAGACCTCTGGAAAAGACAAAAGTACTGTCAGAATCAATCACTAAATGTGTATGGCCCACTGTTCTAGTATGAATCATGGGTTCGAATCCAGCGGCACCTGTGTTGTGCCCATGGGAAAGACACTTTACACCATTTGCCCTCTCCCCATCCAGGTGCGAATTGGGTACCAGCATATTCTGCTGGGGAAGTAAACCTATGATAGACAGCCTCCTGTCTAGGAGATGAAGTAACAATCATCTGTTCCGCTTCACGCCATAGAAACTGGGATAAGCTCCGGCTGTAAGGGCCTCATAGGCCTTTTGCACTGTTCTAGCCCTGCTCGAGTGGCAAGGAAATCAGTTTTCAAGCAGGTTTCCAAGAATTGAAGTCATCTGGGCGCTATGTTCTTCAACTACTTCCTGATAATCTGCAGGCTGGTAAGCTTTGGTCTACTGTGGGCGTGTGGCTGTTTTGTTGTTGCCGCTTTTTGTTTTTTTCGGGGAGGGGGGGGGTGTCTGGTGGTGGTTTAGGTGAGGTGGGGGTGGGAGCGTTATATAGGGTACATCAGCTGCCCTCGTTTGATTTGAATTGAACATTCCTTTCCATAAGATGGTGGATTTATATATTGGCTTGGTAGGCTGAAGCCCGAAGGGCTTTCCGGTAAGATATAACATTTTGACATTGTTGTTTGTCTTTCTTTCACAAGTTGTCATAATGTAGGCCTACTGTAAGCACTAAACAAACTTTCAGACATTATCCTCGCTCTGTATTGAATTAGGAAAAATACTGTTTTTTCTTTGTCACTCCCAACCTCGCAACTCTTTGCATGGGGGAAGAAGAAAGGAGGGGGTGAAGAAAAAAATGAGGGACAAGAGCGGGGAGGAGGCGTCACGAGTGAAACCGTAGAGCCGGGGCTTATCCCGGTTTCTGTAGCATGAAGCGGAACAGATGATTTTTACTGCATCTCCTGGATGGGGAGAGGAAAATTGTGTAAAGTTTCTTTCCCAAGGACACAACATGGTCACCTCCCGGATTCGATCCCTGGACCCTTGGATTAGGAGTCCAACGCTCTAACCATTCGGCCACCGCACCATCTGGCACTACAGTCAACTAAAATATGACAGTCATTCTAGGGAATGCAGACTATACGTAATAGGATGGGTCTAGATCTATATATAATATGTATGATGAATATACGATGGTTTGGTCCTTGGCTCGACTCGTGAGTGATGAAGATCAGAATCCAACCAGACAGGACCTAAGGTCTCGTTGGTGACTCCTCCTCCTTTTTCTTCTTCTTTTGTTTGTACTTGTTGTTGTTGTTGTTGTTGTTGTTGTTGTTGTTGTTCTTCTTCTTCTTCTTCTTCTTCTTCTTCTTCTTCTTCT